>KN484496.1:3573-39744 GCA_000787095.1 Periophthalmodon schlosseri
GCTAAAACAACTCTTCCACTGTAAGCAAACAAAGTGATAGCATGTGCTAACCTGTGGATTTCACTTCATTTTTGTCCAATTTGGCTTGGGCGTAAAATGGTTAAGCAGTGGTTTGTTACCCCTCTTGAGAAGCTATAGTTCTAAAAAGCAATGCTACAATGGCTACACAAATATAAAATAAATCTAAAATTGTGAGGCTTAACTGGACTGCAGTTAATTTTTTAACAAGTTATGCCAAAATCTCAGCTTATCTCGTTCTTGTTGACCCAAGCTCATCTCTCGTCTCATCTTGTGCAAATTGTGTCTCATCCAACCCCATAGAGTATTAAAAAAATGAACTTATATCAATGGGGTTCATGTGCAGAATAGGTCAGAATTCTGTGGTAGAATTGCGCCTTTTAACCGACAAGTCAAAAGATTTTTACCTGCTTCATGGTAGAGGTGGGATATATATAAAAATAATATTGCAATTGTTGTTTTGGAGATATACAAAATTTGAAGATTGAATGAAGTGGTATTTCTGCACTTTTGTGGTTAATTTTATGGTCTATTCATGTTTTGTGCAACACCCCCTAGTCCATGGTTATTATTTCTGTAACTACTGGAGTCCTCGAATGTCCCTCAGTATGGCATTAAACATCTATCGAAAGGCAACTCCAATCACAGAAAGAACGCATGTTTTTCAAGGTATTTATGAGCACTAAACAATATTAAATGAAATACATTATTTAAATAAATGCTAGATATACACGTTTAATGCCATATTACTCTGGAACATATTAGGCAAAGCAATAACAGCTCCTTGGAGACAATCAGGTCCACCAAAAAAGGTTGCATAGTGTATCTTTAACCTCCTGGGACCTGCCGTCCACATATGTGGCAACGTATTTTGGGCTGTTTAGGCCACAATACAATTTTTTTTCTCTACAAGGTCCTGGTGTCCACATATGAGGTCATTAAACTGCCACTTAAAGGTGACAGAAGAGTATAACACATTATAGTTTAGATTCAAGAGGGATTTAAAGGCATATGTCTTTCTGCACCTGTTAGCAGCACTTCAAGTGAGCCACATTGTTGTTTCTCATTTTGTTTTTACACTCAGGAAAAAATCTTGCTATGGGCACTTAGTAGTTTTTGCAAATGTGATTTTATTTTGTGCTATCAAAATCATTAAAAAGTAGAAAAAATATTCTCATATGTGGACATCATTTTTCTCGTAATGTAAAAAGATAATTCTTTATTTTTACACTCATCAGGTCCCAATCAGCCCGAATAATAAGAGAAATTGAGCATGCCATGCAAGAGCTCGGGTCTCAGGAGGTTAAATTTTAGAAACATTTTCTTTAAGTGAAAACAAATATTGGGCTGTTGGGAACCTCAAACTATTCTTTCTTACTTACAAAACTAACAAACATGAACGCCATCCAGAAAGCTGTCAGTTCCATCCACGGCGCTCACATTTACGCACCTGCTATAATCATGGCTATTGGCTGCCCTTGACAGAACTGATGCGATTACACCATTTAAATTAACTGTAACATTTGATAAACTCCCACACTGTAAACTCCAATTGAGGCGACACCACATGACAGCGATATTCAGGTAAAAGCCACTGTTTCTTGTAGACCAGCAGCCACATACAATTCTGGCTTAAACCGGTCAGTGCATGCCTGTCCAATCTTATTCATTATAAAAAAAACCAAAACAAAACACTGCGTTGTGGTTGTAGCAAGATCATAAGCTTATACTTTAATTTATTGCGGTAAACCAACAAAATAAAGGTACGTATGATTATTTGAAGTTTAACTCACGAGAAACCGGGCAATTTCCCCAAAAGGCGCGCATTCAAATGGGGATAGCGCACGACCATAGACTGATTAGCTTGTAATGGTAAAGTTGTATTTGGGGATCTGCGATCTAAAGCGAAACAAAGCAAAGCAACACCTCTCCAGTCCCAACAGCATAAAGGCAGTGTGTACGCATGGGTGGTTGCGTTAAGGCTAGCCATAGTTAGCATTAGCCAAGACAAGGATAGAAACTGTCAACTCCGCTGCGTTCTCCACTGACAGCCGCAGAGAGCATCACACACCGAGCCAAAAAACATACCAACCTGGTTTATGTTTCCATTAAATAATACGACCAATAAATGCCCGTCTTCAGGTGTAGCTAACAAGAATGGGCACCCGAGCCTATGTTTTCACGGCACTTTTTGTCCAAATAAAGCGACCCAACAAAAAGCATGCGAGCGAGCGTCAGGCAGGTCCCGTCGCATCGGTCTACTGCGCATGTGCACAGGCGAACAACCAGCAGGGAAATGTAGTCCATAAACAAGAGGCCAAAAACTGCCAAGAAAATGTAACTACCTACCAGAAAAAATGTCCCCTCAAAGGGGCATGTTTAAAGGTGCACTCTGTAACTTTACTGGTGGAGAGTCTGCCATTTTCATGTTTCCATGGAATTGCTTTGTCTGGAATGTTACAGTATGGTATTAAGAATATTTATTTGAGCAGTTATTCAGTTACATAGGTTTGTGCTGCTTAAAAATACTTTGAAAAAGATGCTTTCCTGCTGTGAGCGGGATCACCTCTTCACAGCTCTTACCTGGCCAGGTGAGTTCCCCTGTTTCCATGAGGATAATTAGCCTAGCTTTGATGCCATACTGTGGGATATTCTAGGCAAAGCAATAACATCTCCCATTTGCTGTAACCTAGAAGGACGCAGTTTCACATTTTCAACTCAAACTCAAGAGTTACTTTAATGTATTATTTTAATTAATAAAAAAATAGGCGGGAAAAAATGACTTATGGGTGACATGGAAAGGGTTTTAAATCTGCAGCATTTGGCCCACTTAAACAGTGTCACTTCTTGGCTGTAGTATTATTGTATTTTTACCATGGTGATAATCATGACATGCAATTTCAATATCATCTCATGCCTAGTGAATGGTTATCTCAGCACTGCTAGGACAATATCCACCAATCCCCTCAAGGCTCTGTAATCTCCCCACTTCTCTTTACAGGGTAATCTGTACACAGATGGCTGCAGGAGCGCCACCCCAGGAATAACATACCTACACAATACAGTAGTGTGGACACCACCAGCACTGACGACTGCTACAGACAAAAATGACAGACACTTTTTCATTGTTGTGTAGAAATAACCATTTGGATTTCAGTTTATTAATTAATAGTCTTTTTTTCCCCTCAAGGATACTCCACCACTCCCACACTCACATACAAATATCTTGGTCAAGGTCAAGGCCTAAGTATTTTATATCTATATAGTCTATGCTATTTTTGTATGAATAATTTTTATTATGCTGAATAAATAGTATAGTATATTGTTTATGAACTATTGTTAGGCCTATATATAGCCTATAGGGTATTTTAAAACTAAATTAAAGACTTCGCATCAGGATGTTCATTCATGCGCCGTCCGGATGCCCTCCCACGCGCTTGCTCACCTCAGCAGAGCACACTCATCTCGCCCGCCCTGTATTGACTCAGCTCTGCTACAGATTCACAGAATCCATCCTTACATTCAATTTTAGCCTACAGTCTGCTTTGGTTTAGTTGATTTTACTTGATTGTATACATGGATTTTAGAGTGAAAATGTAAAAACAAAATATTTTATATTTTAATTGAGTCCTGACAAAGTCATATCAAAAAGTCAAGTGACTAAAGTTCTATGCATAGAATTGCATGAGCTGCAGTCTCCCTCTAGTGGTCAGTCTATGTTATGACAGTGAACGTGTGGCACTTCTGTCTGTGTTTATGTTATTGTGGATGTGGCCTATGTCAGATGGAAAGTAAATTTGAACTGTGGTTGTGTAAATTAAGCTGAATAACAAAAGTCACATTTTGCATGAGAGTGTGTGTGTAACCATTAAAAACAAGGCAGCTAATGACTAAAATAATTCCCCAAATTAAAACCACAGGAATTAAAGGGACTGTATGTAGCCTGCGCTCTTAGAGTTTTAAAAAAAAGTTTTTACAATTACAACTAAGCCTGGGTTGCCCCGCAGTGCGTATAGGACAGGTACTCTCTACAATATATACACGTTCTCATCCAGCTCATTCGCTGATTGTAGAGCTGCCCTCTGGGAGGCGCTATCGGACAATAAAGAGCCACACCTCAAAACTGACAAACAGCTTATATACATATATAAATCAAATCATTGAACTCTGTATAACAGACACTTAGGGTAGTTGCAATATATTGTATTGTATCTTCTAATTTATTTATCTGTCTTAGTAATAATAAAGGCATTCTGATTCTGATACAAGTTTTTCTCATTCTCAGTAGGCCTATAACAGCATACTGCAGCAGCAGAGGGGCACTGATTAATGATTGGCTGCAGGTATAGGGGTTCAGGATTCAGATTAGAGAGTTCTTTTAGGTTTTAACCAACTGGATTTCAGCATTGAAACTGGCAACCCAAATGAGAGCTCATTCTGCTTTCTGATTGGACAGTTGTTGTAAGAACAAAAACACCAAATGATAATGTAAACTATTTAGCCATCATGTACAATGTTTTTGTAATTACGAATAAATCAACATTACAGTTGTTATCAGTAAAAGCTATATTTGATTTGAATATGTTTGTATATGTATTTGAATATGTATCTGAGAAAACCATGTTTATGGAATCTTACAGGCCAACAGTAAAAAAAAAATACAGAGCAATCTGCAAAGACAAGGAAATGTGTAATGTGGCAATAAATGTTACATGTAGTTTGCTAGTAATGCCTTTATTTGGAATAGGATTTAAATAATATTTCACAGATCATCCTGGACTTAGCCTGAAAAGCAGTCACGCAGCTGACTGAAGAATCACAATGATGATGACGTTAAAGTCTGGGAGCGCTCCAGTTATTTGAAAGGCTACTAAAATTGTCTTCATGATTGAAAGGCTTGAATGAATGAAAGGAATATTTTTAGAGCGAATAATGTTTTGTCTTGTGCTCTGCAAGAAATTTGCTTCAATAAATAAATTAAATCTTGGGTAGGACCTCTGTTCAATGTTAATACAAAGATATTGTTTAATTAAAATTTCACTTAAAAAAATTATCCTGGCACTATATTTGTTGGATTCTTCTCAAATAGGTTCTAGTGTAGAGTAGTTCTTTAGGTTATGTAATGGGCAATATTTCTCTGTCTGCCAGTGTGTCTTGGTAAGAGAAGACTGATGGACGTGAAAAAAGAATCAGAGAAGCAAATTGGGAGGAGAGATTGATGTGTTGTGGCGGGTTCGTGTTGCTGCAGAAGCAATTAGATAATAGGTCTGGATCAGCAGCACACAGCCATGCTCGACACTATTAGAAATGAGATAGCCCACTTTATAAACCCGTGCTGGCAACCTCCTTATTTGTCATATTATACCCTACAGTGTGCAGTGTGCCTGAGTAGATGCCATATTTTATTCATTTTGTGCATTTAAACTGGAGGAGAGGCACATACTAATACCTGTATATGCCTTTCTCTACTAAGTGGGTCACCAAGAAGCTTTTTTGATGTGTGATGGGATTTGTTTTGAGGGGTTGGGGGAGTTTAGTTATTAGAGATACCAGTGATGTTAGCAATTAATTAATTATTGATAACATTCTACACCTTGGAAACTAGCTGTATAGTTAATACTGGCGCATTTACAGAAATATTTAAGTGCATTCTTCCAATAAACCAGTAAATAAATATATGAATTAATTAATGTTACTATCATGCATATCCTATTTTAAGTGGCACTACAAATCTATAAGTAGTTTGTTTTATTGTGACCTGTAACTGTGACCATAGGTGCACAGTAGATTGGCAGCCATCTTCCCCAGGCTCGTCAACAAAAACTTCGGGGCCTGGGGCAAGAAGCCTCACATGGGCCCCTTTCTAATATACATTAATCGCATTAAGGTTCAATTCTGAGCCCCTAAACCCCTGGGGCCCAGGACAACAGACCCCTTTGTCCTCCCCGTTGACTCCCCTGCTCCTTCCATCAGTCTGCCCTGGAGCAGCTGTGGCTACAAAAGTAGAAACTTAGAGGTTGTAGTAAGAATACTTTGCGTTCTTACTTTTGTACCTAAAAAGTTGTGGTAAGATTTGCCTTCTTGGCTGTAAAGGTTAAACTAGCTAGACCAATTTAGTGAAAGATTCTCTCAGCAACACAGACAAAATTAATGTGAAGTGTAGATATATTGATGTTTTGATAGCATGGATTGCAAAAGGAAAGAGAGACATCTGCTGATAGACCAAGATCCTGAACCCAAAATTCTGTGATTTTTTTTCACTCCACACTTACCCTACAAAAGAGCAGATAGGCCATTTAGCAGATGGGATTTATGGCAAGCAGCAGTGCAGATCACAGTGAACAGTGTCTGCACTTTTAGGCCACACCATATTGATTTTGTAATATACCGTCAGTGGTGCTGCTATTTACTAAGAGCTGTTTGCCATTATGCTGAGACAGAATCTGGAGTGGAGAGCATCCAAGCTGGGCTCTTTGGGTTGTACAGAATCAATTTCGTTGTGTATTTTGCTATACTTTCTTTATATAAAGTGTATGCTGTATGTACCCATAATAAGTTAATACGTTTAAACAAATTTGCTACACTTGATAGCAGCAATCCCACATTCAGCCTCATAGATATCCCTTGGCATTTCAACTATTGGTTCAAAGTAGGTTTTGAACATTCATTTTATCACGTTTAAGTCATTCTTTAGAGGACAAATTGTAGGTTGTAATGATGTAAGACAGAATCTGAAAAAAAAAAAGTGGAACTGTGTGTGTGGGTGTGTGTGGGTGTGTGTGTGCGTTTTAATGGACCCAAAGGATGGAGGAGAGGTGGGACAGGTCAGATTCAAGGCACTTACACTGATTAAAGCTCCCTCCGCTGCAAGTCTCCACCTCCGTTAATCTGCTCTCTTCTTTCCCCTTGTTCTCCTGCTACGTCTCTGTAAAAGCAATAGATGAGTTAACTGTAGGGCTGCATAACTTGTCTCCAAATTAGAACATTAGCGAGAATAGCGGATATATATGAAGAAACGTAATGTATCCCAATATGATCTTTGATTTTAATATAAGGAAATCTTCTTAGTAAATAATCTTTGTAATATTTTGATCTTGGATTTAGTCTTAATTAAGTTATCGACAAAATGTCAATATATTTATTTTCTAGTTATAAAAATGATAATTTGTGTCATATTCTGAAGCCTTATCGGTATTTCATGGTTAAACACTAATGTTTATTTAATGGAACAGCTGCTATGGCTCCCAAGCCCACCAGACCCTCCTCTCTTCTGGCATCTGGAAATCATATTTTTCCTTTAATTTTTGTTAACACAGCACAGTGTCAATATCCTGTACAGTTTAGACTGAACCCAGTATGATCTTGCATGAAGAGCAGAGCACCTTAAGAAAATCAAATAGTTTCATAAATACATCATTTGATCATATTCTTTAGTTCAGAGATTACTAGCTGAGCATCTGCACCAATTATTAAAATGTGGTAAAAAGTGGTTCATTATGGCAGTTTTTATATAGTCATTTAATTATTTGGTTGGGACAATGCATGTTAATGAACAGACATGATACAACATGAATGCAAACACACCGGATTATAGCCGAAGGCTAATTTCCATCTGTTGTCATGTTGTAGGATACGGACAGCCAAATTTGTTTATTGATTGTCATAACAGACTCCATTGGCTTGTAACTGCAAAAATGTTTGCAATTGGAATGAGTAGCCAGCTCCTCCACATACATATACAAATATAACATCTCAGAGCATATCTTGTATTAGCAGAGCAGCTGTTGTCTGCAGTGGCAATAAAAGCGTAACAGTTGTCAGTTTCCAGGCTGGAGTCGCAGAGACATGGTTATATGCATGTGTGGTTCAAGGACAACCAGACTCATTTCAGTTATTTTTGTTGCTGGTGATACTGACATAGGAATAGATTCCACTATGCTTGTGTGACAGTTTTGTTTAGCATAGCTATTGAAACAGATGTAGTCTATCTGTGCACTAGGGGACAGTGGCTCAAACAAATGTTAGCACAATCGGAAAGTTGGGAGTTGGATCCTAGCTCTGACTAGTGCTGTTGTGTCTCTGAGCAAGACACTTTCCCAGCTTACCTGTGTGTATGTGTTGTTTGTGTGAGTGATGATAGTTAAGGAGGCTGTTGGGGCAGAATGACCTTGACTTTCAGCAATGAAGTCTCTCCATCTCTGTCTGTCTTTTGCCTTGTTCTGGATGAAGCCCCATGTGATGTTTTATTCTTTAATTTCTGCTTCCACTGCCAGTGTCCACCTCCAGGTGTTCCTCGAGCATCCCCTCTTTCGCTTTCCTTCAGGAGTTCAGAAAAGGGCAGTTTTTATGATGTTATCACCGTCCTTTCTTAGAACATGTCTCAACCAGGTCCATCATCTTTTGATTGTTGGCATATCATCTTAAGAAAGAATGAATAATCGCTTTATAAAAACAAGTCACTGTTAGGAGGAGCAATATAAACCCAAGCCATCAGCAGAAGACAAAATCGGAAAGTGCTTGCATGGGAAATAAGATTCAAAAATGTGTATCTGTCTTCTATAATAACTAGCCAGGTAAAAAAAAAAAAAAAAAAGTAAGGGGATTAGCTAGAACAAGCCTACTATATGTATATATTACAAATGATAACTTGTTAAGTTGATAACTTGTTAACTTGAACTTGAACCTGATTTTCATTCTAGCCTAATTCAATTGCAAATTGGAGATAGCAAAGCTAATGTAAATTATTTAAAGATTAGAAACCACTGTGATGTTTTCTTTTTTTGAATTTCCTCTTTCTTTTCCCTCACTTAATTAGTTACACATGACATTTTTTCTGCAATAAATATTTTCCTAGTTCACATAGGCTATCCCTTCCATTGGACGTCCTCGCGTACAGTGTTGACAGCTCTGTAATGGAGTTCTCGCGAGAGAATGCTCCGCAATGTTTACTAGCAGTATTTATTAGAAGCAGTCTCCTCCTCCTGTCACTCCTTTGGGCTCCGGCTTTGTGAATATTTAGTCGGCGCGCTGCTGGGAGGAGGCATCACCGACATTTCATCTGGAACAGCTGATCGGAGACACATCTCCATCGGAAACGTGCTGTTGTCCACGGCCCGCGGCTCGTGGTTTGCGTGGTCAAGAGCCAGGCCAGAAAATACGAGCAAGTGCGAGCAAGTAGGCTCTGGTCGGCTTCGTGAGCAGCAGCCAGGTATGCCATGCATTCATTTTTATATATTTCACATGACTTCGTAGCTGTTCAAACAGCACATTTGACATTGCATGTGCGCGCGCCTTGCGTCTCCCGCCTCTGTCTGATGCGTGTCTCATCTCACTGTCATGACTCTGATGGACTGCTTGTCCTTAAATCTGTGCGACATCAGCGGTAGCCATGGTTACTGCGCTTTTTTCCCGGTCACCCAATTAATCTATTAGTGGGACTTATGTTCATTTCGCTGCATGTCACGTCTGAATATTTTGAGAGCGATCATATCATTGTAATAACAGACAACCTCTGCCATCCTCTTGGGCTGGCACGTGTATAAAGGATAAAGGGATACATCACATCCCGTAAATATTATAGCCTCGCCTTGTTTAAGTTTCATCTTAATTATTTGTTTTTATTTATTTCACCGGTTTTAACAGGTTCATATAGGCATATATAACGTGTCATAAGAGATTGCTTCTATCCACACATGATGTTCTTAAAGAAATCCTATCATTTTTGCTTTTTTTCTTTCTTTCCATTGAAGCAAGCAAAAATATGCACATTACTTGGTTTCAAATAGCTTATTTCATTGATTATTTATTAAAATAGGATGCTATAGGATGCTCTGTTCTTGCACACATTACAATGTCTCACTCTCAGTCATCTGTTACTTACTTGCCATCTGTTACTTGGTCCCATATATTCGTATTGAATTAAATTCTGCTGATTGCAAGTGAATCTTGGATCCATCTTGTAGAATTACACTTTTTCTTGATCTGTGTGACAACCTTCCCCATTGCGTTGTACTCTTTGCATTGAGTGCTACAGTGTCCTGGCTGCAGTGTGTAGGCTGCTGTAAATGCATGTGGACAAAGTGGCTGTTTCGATTTGAGTGTCTGTTTGAAAGAGTGAGCACACTGAATCTCTGCTCCACCCTCCATGGCAAGCAATGGATTTATTGCTTCAGCGAGCTATAAACTAAATGCAATTTTGGCAGGTAGCAGTGGACCTTTTTACTTTTTCAGCAGAATTTGTGCCAAGACCTAATGCAGCATAGCAATATTAATTATTGGTTATAAGTGATATTCAGAGAGTGGTTGTGCCAAACTTACTTTCAATTTTAAAAAGACACAAATGTGAAGACTTCTCCTACCTGCAGATTGGGTGATAGAGCCAAGTGTAGCTGAAATGTTTAATGTCATTGTTTCTTCAAGGTTTTGGTCTGAATTGAATCATCATACATCATTATAAAGCTGCGTCATATTCTGTTCCGTTTTGTAAATATTTAAAATTTTTATTTTAATTCTACAGTTTTGCAGTTATTCCTTACTTCTTGTGGACCATTTGTTTCCTCTTCTGTGCATTGGCTGTTTGATAGCATGTTTGGAGTCTCTATTTCAGATGTAAGTTGGATTGTCAGTCTGTAGATGGGATATCTTAGCCCTGTATTCGCTTGTATGTAACAGTCAGTTTGTTATTACAATCTGTCCTAGTGGATGTCTAAATGATTCAATAGCTTTGAGTTATTTCACCATTTGTCAGGTAATCAAATGTGCAGCACAGGTTCCTTTTGGTACACACAATAGTAGCTTGCTCTTAACAGTAATTTACAAGACATCACGACAGAGGAGTCTGAGCCAGCGTCGCTGATTCTGAGGAGGACATTAAAGTCCACACACAGACCTAATGGAGCCACTACAGAACACAGCACAGACATATGTCTTTGCCCTCACTACTGTAAATCTTTTTTTTAATTACATCTCCCATTAACCTATGCGTCAGGCATACTGTCATTTTACTGTGCAGCAGGGCCTATATTGTTAAGTGACAGCTTTACTTTAAACATTGACATACATAAGCTTATATGCATAATACATTGTAGTCAAGGCAGACATGACAGTGTATTTGCTTGTACTCATCTCATCCATATTTTGTTTATGCAGCGGATCAATACAACCTCAGGTGCTGCACATATGTATAACACTAGTATGTGTGAGCAGCCACCATATTACCTTACTTTGTTATATTTGATCATAAAAACCCATATTTGTGAAAATGAGGATAAAAATGTTGGGCCTGTATGACTGTGTACAGTAATGTGAAGTGATCAGCGGGTCTGTCCTGGAGAGCACAGCCCCTCCCCCACAGAAACCAATCCTGCTGTGAACTTCATACACAAATTCTTCAGTCTAATTTGAGAAGTGACACACTTTCTCCCCACCCCCTGAGTGTCAGTGGACGGACTTCCTCACACGCCTCCTTTTCCATGCTCTCCTTCCCCTCTAACATGTGTTCTCCGCGTACCCCTTATACACTGCACTGATGTAGTTTTGATGGGGGCTTTACTTGGATGCACCTGCTGCTTATCTACTCACTGGCCCACAATTTTTCCACGAGCCTCAAATACACAAGCAGGTACGGGAGGAGTGGGTGAGTGGAGACAATTACAGTAAAATAGATGGCAGATGCCCATCATAATTACTGTTGATGGTTGGTCAATATAAAATGAATAATTTGGATTCAGGGTACAACATTGTTTCAGTGCTATCCATAAAGCACACTGGAGACAAGGCCAGAATAGCAATTGGGTTGTAGGTGTGCAAAATGCTGAGTTTTATTCAAATTACTTCATCCCTCAGTGTACCACTGGATTGGAACATGGCAATACAACATACAAATGGAAAATCAAGCATGGGCTCTATCAGCCATTGCAGAGTATGATATTTTCATTTTTATCTAAAGTGTGATAATCTTGTCAACTGCACAAATCTGAAACTCATGCTACATCTCAAGGGAAGTAGAAGTAAAAATTGTAGCTGGATATAGTCATCCTGCTCCTGTCAGGTGGTTGTAAAGGAGGCCCTGTTTATGTTTTGTAATGTATGGTTGTCATAGCGACAGGATTAGTTTGCGCGGGGTAAGGGATATGCCTCAGCTGTGTGAGTGTTTGTATAGATACTATTTCTGAACACGGTCCCTCTCAGTTTGAGATCTATTTTGGCGATGTCACCTTTCCCTTGTCCTCACACTCTCCAACAAATAGGTTCTCCAACAAGCACTACCATTGTGGAAAAAGACAGTTTGCGGATTGCCCAGTTAATTGAAAGAACTACATGATTACAATACTTGTCATCTGTGCATGTTTCAGTAATCTAGTGATCCCTTCATGGATCTATAATAAGAACTTATTATATCTATAACAAGTTTCGAACTTTGAATAATTCGAACCCTTACGGTTAGCAGTACGATCCTATCCAGTGATGGAGTGATGGAGAGGGAGGGGAGAATCAGAGCATCAAAAACAAAATTGAAACTAATTAAACATGTTAATGTATTGTTTTATAATATAACATTTTCAAAGCAATAAAAGGTAACATGGTAATCTAAATATGTTATGTGTTAGCAATGAATACCCCATAGAAGTGTAAGTTTAAGTTTAATAAAAATTAACTAATTGTTCATCAACAATGTCATGCTTTATTAAGACTTGTAGAGATACTTTTCTTTTTTTATGCATTAAATACAAATTAAATAACAATTTCTTCAGATATAAAACGATAATGTTGTGTTCCTAGTTAAGCTTACACCATAGCATTTCTTATAACATTAATATATGCATCATATGTTCATTGCATTTCATGTTTTTACATTGAAAGCATATTTTTCTTTGTTACTTTGTTACAGCATTGTCCTGCAGGGCTCTTGTGTTTCAACCACTCTAATAGTGAAGGCGTGTTACAGTGAAAGGCGTGTAGCCCTGACATGATTATCTGTGTTGTGCAGCTACAGGAGTCTGCCTGGTCTTGGTCTGTCTTTAATATTTAATAGTGCACTGCCTGGCCACCCACATTTATCCACTCTCTACTGTGCCTCAAGTTCACATCTGACATAGGACCTAAGCATTAACATTACAACACAATTCAATGATACACACAAGTTTGAGATTTGAGAGCATTTATTTGCAATTATAATGGATTGTAATATGTGTTGTGACATATCTTAGGTGCACTAGTTCAGTTTGTATATTAACTCAAAGATTGCTGGTTCGATTTTTTGATTCCCCACTACTAGCATGATCTTTTTGGGGCAATACACTTCATAAGATATAAGACTGCAAGATTAATCACAACAACCAAAATGTCAAACCGTGCAGTTAAGTTAATATAATGGCCACTGCAGACAACATTCTGAAGTGGGTTCAAAACCTGCTAACACTGTAGTTTAGACTTGTACATCATGTTCTGAAATGTAGGGTTTTAGGCTGTACCAAATGTTTTTATTATTTGTTTTTTTTTTTTAATCATAAGGATTTAAATGCACAACTCCAGAAAGGAGAAAGGATGGACTATGTTTAGCTGGGATATTGGGAGAGACTGGACAGTTTAAATTTGCATTTTAACTGAAGATGAAAATTCTATTTGACCTGTTCTGTCCATAGTCAGCAAATCATATAACCTTTGCAATACTTAGAAAATAAAAGTATTTAGATATTTATTTTAATATTTTTCCCCAATATTATTCATCTGTTCAAGTGGCACATTGCTGTTATTATTGATTGCCTCCTCAGCAAACAAACCTCTTTGAAAGATTAACAGATAAAAAAAAAAAACACTTTTGTTTTTACTGTATTTGTGAGTAAAAAATGTGTCTCCCATTGAGTGTTAAGCCCAAGTGCTGTCCTTTCTAAATGTCAGCACAGCAGACACCCAGCAGACACTGATATCGATATTTAATATGTCAGTCTGCAAGTGATGACACCTTAGTCCTGTCTCATTTTCCATGTAATGAATCTGTCTAGGTGAGTGTGCTCTGTCTCCACATGGATCCTCTTTATTTTCTGGCTCTTTGCAGGTCTAAGGGAAGCAGTCTTCACTCGGTCCCTTCTTGCGAGTCCTGCCCACATTTGATCACCATGAAGACGCCCGCTCTGCTCCTCCTGTCCCCCCTCCTCCTCCTCCTCGTCTTTGTACTTCTGCCCAGTGTCTCCACTCAGAGTGAACCTGACCTGGTGGTGCAGACCCGTACTGGGAAGGTGCGCGGGGTCCGGATGCCAGTGCCAGACCGGAGCTATGTCACGGCCTTCCTGGGTATCCCCTTTGCCGAACCACCCCTGGGAAAGAGGCGGTTCCGTCCCTCCGAGCCCAAGCGCCCATGGACGGAGGTGTATGAAGCGGTGGCCTACCCCAATGCGTGCTACCAGTACGTGGATATGACATTTCCTGGCTTTCAGGGCAGCGAGATGTGGAATCCCAACAGAGAGATGAGTGAGGACTGTCTGTACCTGAATGTGTGGGTGCCCTCCTCACCGCGGCCTCACAATCTGACCGTGATGGTGTGGATCTATGGTGGAGGTAAGTAACCACTCTGTTTAAAGGTGCACTGTGTAACTTTTTAAAAGAGAAAAGCAAGTGGCTAGGTCTTTGGAAGGTCAAGACCATTCATATAAGAATGCATGTTTTTTGAGGTACTTTTGAACAATAAAAACAACTTAAATAAATGCAAGCTAGATAATTTTAATGCCAGACTTTGAACATGCCAGGCAAAGCAATAAGATCTCCATGAAGAAAAGCACATCACGAGCCCTCCACCAGAAAAGTTCCATAGTGCACCTTTAACTACAATGTCTTATCAATCTTTTTGGCCACAAAGAATTACCAAGTCCAGAACCTGATCCACCACACTCTTGCAAATGTTGTTTATGAATTATATAATATCAATCAACTTCAATATAATAATTTCTTCCAGAAATGTAAATTATACTATGTTACGTGTCTTCTCAGGCTTCTACAGTGGGTCCTCTTCACTGGATGTGTATGATGGCCGTTACCTAGCCCACAGCGAGACAGTGATTGTGGTGTCCATGAACTACCGGGTGGGTGCCTTTGGGTTCCTTGCTCTCCATGGTTCTTCTGAGGCTCCTGGAAATGTAGGCCTACTGGATCAGAGAATGGCCCTCCAATGGGTACAGGACAACATACACTTTTTTGGTGGAAACCCTAAACAGGTTTGTAGCATTGCATCTGGAGAACAGTGAGTAATACAAGCGAGTGTTTGGTGCACCAACTCTTTTCTTGCCAACAGGTGACCATATTTGGTGAGAGCGCTGGTGGAGCGTCAGTTGGATTCCACCTCTTGTCTCCTGAAAGCCGGCCCACCTTCACCCGGGCCATCCTGCAGAGTGGGGTTCCTAACTCCCCCTGGGCATCGGTAACGCCTGCGGAGGCCAGGAGACGAGCCACGCTGCTGGGCAAACTGGTGGGCTGCAATGGGGGCAATGACACAGAGATGGTTGACTGTCTTCGCAGCAAAACTGCACAGGAACTGATCGACCAGGAGTGGCAGGTAGACTACCCTTTTCTCCTATGGATACTGTTTGGACGTGAGTTTATAGTTCAAAGTCCCATATGATGCTCTATTTAACCCTTTTTATGTGTATTATTGTTGAGGCTCCTGCTTTTTACTTAACTTCTTAAAAATGTGAAAAACAGGTTGTTTATTTTAAATGCTTTGCCTTGGTCCAAAGTTATTCCTCACTTACCTCATGTATTCTAAGCATGCTAATTTGTCATGATGAGTTCATAAGCGCTTTTCACAAGTTTCAGAGGCCTGAGGTGAGTTTTTCCATTATGGTAATGACAACAACTATCATGCTAACAACGTATTTCCTGATTCTCTGACGGTAAAAACACGTTATAATTAATTCGATGAAAACCATACATAGTAGTCTCGTTTTGACTGCTTTTACAACGTATCTGTACTAGAGCAAGACAAATTTTGCTCAACTATGTACAGGGAAAAAATCGGGTACAGCCACTTTAAACCTTCACTTCGAGAGCACCTAGATCATATCCAAGATTGCTAATTGCTAAAGAAATTGCTAATATACAGTACATCTATTAGCAACCTGACACTACCAGATGGTATTATTATATGGTATTTGTCTGATACATGATTTTGATTTCTAAATGTATTTCCTCAGGTCCTGCCATGGTCTGCCCTTTTCCGTTTCTCTTTTGTTCCTGTTTTGGATGGTGAGTTTCTACCGGACACTCCAGAGGCCATGCTCAACTCAGGAAACTTCAAAGACACTCAAATTCTGCTTGGAGTCAACCAAGACGAGGGCTCCTACTTCCTGCTCTATGGTGCTCCAGGATTCAGCAAGGACAGCGAGAGCCTTATTTCCAGAGAGCAGTTTCTCGAGGGTAAATCTTACTGAAATGTGTAATTTTTTATGACAAATACTTCACATAAATCTTGTCTATTGTTGGTGGCCAGGTGTTAAACTCAGTGTGCCTCATGCTAACGACATTGGGCTGGAGGCTGTGGTGCTGCAGTACACAGACTGGATGGACGAGAACAGCGGAGAAAAGAACCGCGATGCAATGGATGATATTGTTGGAGATCATAACGTCATCTGTCCACTGGCCTACTTCGCTCGCTCTTATGCCCAACACAACGCTCTCAAATCTAACACGGGAGGAGGCAACAGTGGTGTGGTGAACAGCGGAGCAGGTGACGCACACACACCAATAATAAAAATGCATTTAACATTTAATCAAGAAGTCTGGTTGAGGTTTCACCAGCTGGTTTTCTCCATGGGGCTGTTGTTTGGCCTGGAATGTTCCACTGTATGGCATTAAACCAATCTATCTTACATTTCATTAAATTACATTTGTTTTTATTACGAAAAAATTATTAAAAACATGCATTCTTTTTGTGAGTGGGATTGCTACATCACAGTTACTTAGCCGGGCGACTGGTCAATAATATCCCATCCATCCATCCATTTTCTTCCGCTTATCTGGGGCTGGGTTGCGGGGGCAGCAGTTGAAGCAGGGGCTCCTAGACTTCCCTCACCCCAGACGCTTCCTCCACCAGCTCCTCCAGTGGGACAAGGCGTTCCTGGCCAGCCGAGAGACATAGTCCCTCCAGCGTGTCCTGGGTCTTCCCTGGGGCCTGCTCCCGGTGGGACATGCTCAGGCGTCCAGGAGGCATCCGGAACAGATGCCCGAGCCACTTCAGCTGGCTCCTCTCGACGTGGAGGAGCAGCAGCTCTCCTCTGAGCTCCTCCTGTGTGACTGAGCTAATAACAATATTATTAGAACTAATTGGTACGAGAAGAAATAAGTAGTCTGTGTATATAGTATACACAAAGACAACTAATTATTATTCCCAACTTATTAAATGTTATTGTACAATATCTGTGTAGGGGGGGTCTACCTCTACCTGTTCGATCACAGAGCGTCCAACCTGGCCTGGCCTGAGTGGATGGGTGTCATCCATGGTTATGAGATCGAGTTTGTGTTTGGGCTGCCTCTGGAGAGGAGACTCAACTACACCCTAGAGGAGGAGAAACTCAGCCGTCGCATGATGCGATACTGGGCCAACTTTGCACGGACTGGGTGAGAGCAACAGGCTTTTGTGCACCAATATATTGCGGATTATAATACATAATGCATACAGTGGCTATATGAGAGTTTAATGTGTTTTGTCCATAGAAATCCCAACATAAACCACGATGGGTTGATGGAGAGCAGGAAGCGCTGGCCTGTGTTCACACTGACAGAGCAGAAACACGTGGGACTTAACACTGAGCAGCTGAAGATTCACCGGGGGCTGAGGAACCAAATGTGTGCCTTTTGGAACCGCTTTCTACCTCGGCTCCTCAACATCACCGGTAAAGCCCCCCATCTGCAGTCTACACTAATTGGATTGTGTTTTGTGTCGTATAAAAATCATGTTCAAATCATGTTACTCTGTAAGCAGCCATCTTGTGCTCTTGTTTGTTGCAGACAACATTGACGAAGCTGAGCGTCAGTGGAAGGTGGAATTCCACCGCTGGTCCTCCTACATGATGCACTGGAAGAGCCAGTTTGACCACTACAGCAAACAGGAGCGCTGCACTGACCTCTGAGTGCCCCAAGAGAGAGAGTGCAGGAGAGGAGGGCACAGAGAAGAGCTATGGCCATTTTCCTCCGTAGTCCCTCAGTGAAGTCTAACTTCATTCAAAAGCTTTTTGGGTTCAGTAAACAGAGTCACAGGCACTGTGAATTTTCTATTTATTTATATATTTATTTTTATTTAAGTTTGTTTTTGTTTGTGACTCTATAGAAATGAGGGGTTATGGTGGGAACTTGTCATCAATGTAGAGAAATGTCAAAGCTGTGTCATTACCTCGTGTGTGTGTGTGTGTGTGTATGTATGTGTGGGTGTGTGTGGGTGGGTGTGGCTTGAATCAAATCTCAAAGGTCCATGACGGTGCACCAGTGCTGGCTTCACTTGTTTCTGTCAATGTTTCTACTAACTCCACATCAGGGATTTATTTGGACTCAAACATATGTGTCATTTGTGTCAGCCTCTGCTGCTATGGTCTGTACAATTCATGCCAAACATATTATGAGTGAAGCTATGTAAAATGTAGATTATTGTTACGGACACTACACATCCAGCATGTCACGAGCAGATACAAACTTCCTGTCCTGTCTGTACCCGTGTTCTTCTGGCAGTGCTTCCAGAAGTAAGAATGCTTTATCTTCCACATGCAATGTCCCATTGTCGGCCACTTCAAATACTTAGTAAGGAGCCTCATATAAGCTATAGTGGAAGACAGGTTATGGGCATCAGCATTGGGCAACAGAGGGAGAAAGCCAGCCATCGCTGCTTTGCAGCATTTATTGTTGTTAATCTGACTAACTTGTACTTTTATTTGATATTATATATCATGATAGCATACAGTCCAATTGGCTGTCTAAGTGCTATACAGTAAACTCCGTATTTTGTTCTCCATACTGTTGGGCTGCAGTGGATGTATCTTTTCTTGTTGTTGTTGGTCCCTCCTTGTGTCTTGCGTCTGCCCTTATGTCATGCGTCTGTCAGTCTCTGGTCGACCTTGTGTCCCGCCTCTCCATCTTCGTCCTCTTTAATCTTGCAGCTGTCCTCTCAGTCTCCTCCTCGCTCCTTCTCTGCACTCCGTTTCATCCTTCACTCCTGCCCTCCTCGTCTTCCTCACTCTGGTCCCTCTTCATCATATCCAACTTTTCCCTCCCTTGTCATTTTGTGCCCACTCTTGTTCCCTGTCCTCTATTCTTGCTCCCCTCCCCCACTTGCCCCCTCCCTGCTCCTTCCTTGTGCTTTCTCGTTAGTCTAATGGAGGCAGAGTAATTCACTGAGCCACAGGATAATGTGACAGAGCGCTGGCTCAGCCTCTGGCCTGCCAGCTAACAGGAACACTGGATGGATAGATGGGCGGAGGGTTGGATGCGGAAAAGCTAGACGAGGGGCAGTGGGAGGGAGGAGAGCTGGAGGGCGTATGATTCGATTAAAGATGACAGCCAAAGAAATGCACTGTTGCATAACTCAACTACAAACTTTAAACTATACTGTTAGCTATTATCAAGTCAAAACTGGGTTACTGTTTCTGTGTTCTGTAGGTATGCTCACCTTAATAAGGAAAATGCAGATAGAGTAAAGGGTGGGAACATTTTCTGGCATTTATGAGAATGTGAACTAAAGGCATGGGGACTCTGATTACTCAACCAAATACTGTATAAGGCTGACAAATGAACTGTATATTTGTGTTTTAGTAATCTCTTTAGCCTCTTAAATACATTCTGTAATTATCTCTGAAAATGTCTAAGAAGCCAAATTGATTTGAGATTTAGAACAATCAAATGTGGCCTAAATCTTCATCAAGTATATAAGTGATATTATGTGTGCGGCCTGGCTCTGCTTGTGTGTGTCTCTGTGTGTTACATGGTACCTGTGTCTCCTCCCTTTAATAAATGTATGTGTGTTCTATTATAGCCACCGCACTATCAGTCCAGTTTGTTGCCATTTTCATGTAAACATTGGGAGAAAGTTGTTCCTGCGCTGTGATTGGTGGATGATTGTCCCAATGAAGTGCACTGTGTTGGCATGTAAAGCTATTTATGGACTGGAATAGTATAGTCTAGCTTAAAAAAACAAAAACGATTGTACCTGACAATGAACATACCAATAATGATGAATGCATGTATGATTGACAGAGTGAGTGACAACTCTTCCCATCGAATGGGAGACCACGCTTAAGCCCCTACCCCTCCCCTTGGCCTTCTCCTAAACAAACCCCTGTGCATGCCCTTGTGTCCTGCCAAACCCGGACTGTTATTTTATGTAAAGTTTGTACTTTTCAACAAAGCTATTTACCAGAGTAACTAATATATCTGTAATGTTTTATGTTTGATGTTAGCAATAACATAAATGCATAAGTTAAGGAATATATTTGATATTTAAATGCAATGGGAATATAACTATAATGATGGATAGAGGTTGTGTTTTGAAGCAATATTATCCTACGTATAAACTGAAATGAGTGCCATAAACCTTTTTATTGTGCTTTCAGTTGATTTGACTGTATGTCAGTCCTCTGCCTCACTGTTGTTTGTTCCAATCACTAGTACTGTAAGTGTTCCCACTACGTCTCCGTGTATCATGAATGCTGACTTGGTTAAGCTATAGCAGAATAAAGACACTGCTGCTTCTGTCCAACAAAAAGTCTTTTATTATATAATAATGTTTACTCTTACTACTGCACATGCAACAGTTTTGTAAATAAGGCCAAACCATAATTCTCTAATATCATCTAAATAAAATCACATTAATTTTCGATTACAATAGTAAGTTCTTACAGATCAATAGCTTAATTTGAACAATATATTTCTGTGAGATCAATAGTCAGTAAATGCCTCCCCCGGGAAAACCATACAAAGGGCCTAAACATAAACATTGCATAAACACGCTAGATTTAAAGGGTTAGTCCAGGGTCAACATACTATGTCTCAATTGGGCCTAACTTTAACATAATGGAGGTTGAAACGAATAGGACTGGCCTTATCATTACTGTAGGCTAGTGTAGGCCTACTAAATAACATATAATATTGTCCCGTGAAGCATGTACATTTACATTCTGTAGTCAAGAGAGAACAAGAAAATCCTATTCCTATGTCATGCTCATTTTGGATTACATACTGCCATCAGCTGGACACTATTTGAACTGAAAAGGCTTTGTGGTTAAGAATTTAACAACATGAGAAAATTTAAATGTTTTAAATAGTTATATAGTTAAATAGTTAGCATATATTTCATAAAATTACAATTTAAAAGGCTGCTATTACCAACCCATGTTTTCATACATCAGGCCTAAATCACGAGCACGGCTCCAGGATGCACAGTTCCCCTCACCTCCTCCACTAATAGATCTCATGGATCTAATAGATCAGCGCTCCACCTTCAGAGCAGCCGTGAAGTTAACCTGGCTCACGCCTTTTAAAAGGAAATACACTACTTTTTTCAAAATAAACGTGTTCAGCTTTAACTCTACTTACAGCATGTAAAAATAAATAATTTCATATATGAAATGACAATGATGGCGCACCAAGTAAATAGTAAATTAAAAGACCAGAATAAAAAAGAAGGAGGAAGAAAGTGCATCGTAAACCGGAAGTAGGTGTGCTACTTTTATATTGACCGATTGTTTCGAGTGCGTGAAATTCCTTAAGTTTGAGTCTTTTGTCCGACTTTCAAGTGGCTGAAATTCTTGCATTGTAACAGCCACAAAGGTGAATTCCTTTTCTACACCAAGAGCCTCGTTTGGCCGCACACACATGAGCTCCGGGACGCTGTTTTGGGCGTTTTTCTGAAGACAACAGAGGAAAAGTGTAACTCGGATGGACAGTAAGAGCAGGAGAGTCTGAAGAAGGAGGTATGTGGCAACACTCCCAACAAGGCCACCGACGAGAAGCACCACAGGACTGCTAAGTTTAGAAAAACGGTGAGGATCGTCTTCTGCGAGTAAACATACTTTACAAAGCTTAATTATATTTTCCTCTATTTCTAAACTTGCATCTTAAAATAAATCGTGGCAGAGCCTAACCCATCCAACCAACTAAGAAAGACCAATCACATTCAGTTGTTTTATGCAGAATAAGTCATTTAGTCCATTAACTGTTTGTTACGAGTTAAATACCCACCTGGTTGTTAAGATCTACAAAAAAGATTGTCCTAATAGTTATGGTGCCGCATGAGTTGTATAGTAAAACACTACAGGCCTACATATAAAGTGGTACAAAATTATAATACACTAAAAGACATACTTCACCCATATAATTGAATGTCCTGTGAAGTTGTTATGAGCTAAAGTGGTTTAAGGCAGGGTTATTATTACCAGAATTACTGTCCCCAGCACCCACAGCTTTGATGTCACAATAGTACACAATAAAGTACATTATGTTATTGCCGCTTCAGATAGTTTAAATTTTGGTATAACACAATTAATTGCTGAGCCTTAGTAATACCGTGCAGACATGACAGGCTTGCAGTACAAGTACGTAAATAGTAGCCTAACTTAACTTAACTTACACCAGTAGTGCCTTGGGCCAGAGGTTCTTAAACTTTTGAACTGCCTTTAAGAATGACTGCCATTAAGCTACATTATTGTACATTCTACGTATGTTTACACATATCTGACCACTTTTTGGTCACATTTTATTTTGCAGTACTTGTTGCCATGGAATTACAAGGTGGTAAGGAGGGGTTGGGCTACAAGTTCTTATGTTGTTACATTGCACTTAATGGGATAGGTACATTGAATTAAAGGTAGTGTAAATTTAAAAAAAATCTTACCCAATTCTAAAAGTGTAAATAAGTAGTCAAAAGTTTAACTTTGTGAGGACTCCATAGTTGACTTTTAATTTGTATTTTCAGATGGACGTGGAAGGGGAAAAGGAGAGATTGCAAAGGGATGAAAAGGAGTACAATGAGGCAGAGACTGACCGAACCAGTGATGAAGAAGAAGAGGAAGACTCGGAGGGAGCCACTTTGCTCTGGCAGGAGGGCTACAACGAGGACAACGAGGGACTTCCCATCATGCACTGGGAGGCCCTGAGTTTACGCATTGCCGAGCTGGAGAAGCAGGAGGAGGAGCGGAGAGAGAAGAACGCAAAGGTGGGACAAGTCACTTCAAAACATCTACTCAAGTATAAGTGCACTTACCGTACTACAACAATTCAAACATCCTCAAACAAATTTCATTCTCTTTTGACTTACAGCTTGTCCTGTAAGTTCCTAGAAACAAACTAAACCAACGGAGTTTCTTTTTAACTTGATTAAAAGGTTAGTTATGAACCTACAATTGTAGCCAAGTGGCTAAGTAAAATCCTCCAACTAAGATAATCCTGATCCAGCCTAGCTCAAGATCTGGAGATGGGTCCCAGGCGTGTCACTGCGCCACCAACTGCCCCTGACAGGTTGCCCCAGCGGCAGTGGGTCAAATGCAGAGGTCAAATTTCACTATGGGGACAATTAATACTAACCATAATCTATACTTATCTCATAAAATTGCATGGATATACTGTCAATATTTATTATTTACAGTATTTTTCAGCGTTTCCCATGGATGTCTAGTTAGACTATGATGGTGTATCTCCTCCATCTTATCATTATGTTCACATGAAAGCAAAGCAATATTTATGGATGTGTAGTCTACGTGTATAGTTTCCTGACTTTATTTTGTATGTAATAACCTGTATAACTGATATTCCTTTAGGCTGGTAGTTCACCGGATAATAGCTGGATGGAGGCCAGAGGGACAAGAGCAGAGAATTGGGACTATGAAGATGATGCCTGTAACAGTCATGTAATGGCCCTCACCTCTCGGTAAGTACACTATTTACACATGTGGTACTGCTCATGTTATATGTAAACTGGTATGTAACAGTCAGTTTGTGTGTTCAGACTTCAGACCCAGATGAACCTGCAGCTCTGCTTCATTAACAACAGCGAGAGTGAGGAAGAGGAGGAGAAGGAGGAAGGCAGTAATAAAAAGGATGCAACCAACAACAAGGTAAATACCTAGTAGGGTTGTCAAAAGTATTGAAAGTCAGATATCAGGTATTGATACTAAAAAAGTCACATTCACTGTACAGAAATTAACCTTTCCTAAATAGCTTTTCAGCATTCATGAGCTGTATCATAACAAGTATAAGACACATAGACTAGTATGCCCATGGACCACTATGGAACCTGGACAACGGAGGGATTACACAGATTGTATATTGTCTGTTGTCTAAATAAGGAGTGTTTTTTATTATCATCGTGGTATCGGAAACAGTATTGAGTGTCGAGTTGATTCCTTAGTATTGAAATCGAATTTGAAATGTTAGTACTGACACTAATACCTAGTACCAAATACTAAGGTAAATTCCAAGCAAAGGTTAGGGTTAGGGTTAGGGAACCTAACTCTGGCCCTTTTGAACCCAAATTTAAACCTATATGGTGGTTTGTTTTAGCTGGTGTTGTTTATTTAGTTCGTTTGTAGCAATAATTGGATTTTGATTCAGGAATAGAATAGAATGCTGGTTGTACCTAAAGACCAGCAGCAATTAAATAATTCTAATAATTATGTAAATTATGTAAACAAATATTTTAAAATGTTGTTCAGGAGTCTGCTCAGTTGCAAAAGAATCCCCCTCAGCTCACAGCCAAGTCAGATAAGTCGTCAAAATCATCAAAGTCGTCAAAATCAGCCAAATCAGAGAAACCCAAATCATCTCGAGGTTTTAGGAACACACTACGGAACCTGAGGGACCGACTGAGAACGGACCACAGGACATCGGTAAGACCACTGTCTCGTAACTACTGCAAACTCATTACATACAAGATGAGAAGCACTACATTCAGTAATATACATTGGCTTTATAACCCCCTCCCAGAAGTTTATCAATAACAGTGGTTTCATCACTGTGTCACAGCAGATTGTCCAGACATTTTACATTAGAAACACTCATTACCAGTGAGTGAATAGGCAACTTGTTCTGCTGTCAGTAACATTTGGTCTGTAAATCACGCAAGAACTCAGCATGTGGTGGAGACAGTAAAGGCGATCCATTCTTTTCATTTGAATAAAGTTAAGGGGTCACATGACATTTCAACACATGACATACTGTAGTGTAAACTGCATTAGTAGTGTGTGTTTCTAATGTCGATCATTTGTTTTCCAGTCCTCTGCTGTTAAAGATGCCGTCATCGAGAGGAGGCATTTGGAGCGTACTGATCTCCAAAACTTCAGTATTAAGGAGTTAAACAAGGTTTCTACCTCTCTCAAACAAACCATACAAGGTAAGCACAGTCTTTTGTATTGCTAGTAGTGTTAATATAATTTTATGCATTAGGCATAAGCTGTCTTTTGATCTCTTTTTTTCATTAGATGACAAGATCTTGAGTCTATTAGTATCCTAAACACCAGGAACATACAACATCATACAGTACAGTATTGACCAGGACAAGCTCCTGTCTGCTTACACAGCAAAACTGTTTAAATATATAAATAGAAAGAGGAAGTAATGTAGTTACATATTAGCAAAGCATTTGTAAGATGTGTAACAGGACAATGTTGAATTTCACACTTTGGGTCCCATGGTAGCAAATCTAAAGGAAAGAGATGCGCTATGTTAATGAAGCAATTGAGATTTACTGTACGTAAGTTGGTAAGCGCTCCGCTGATTGACTGCTCTGTGTGTTCTCAGATCTGAGCTCGGAGCTGGTGGGGCTGCTGCAGATCCGGGACCAGCTGAGGACGGAGCAGGACGCCATGCTGCTGGAGGTGCAGGACCTGACTGCAGTATGAACCCTGTGAGCTCTTTATTCAGGACGCTGTCCAAAACACTCACACAGGGGTCAAACCTGTGAACTGTCCTCACATCTGGACTGAACTAACACTTGAAAGAATGTGTCCTCCAGGACAGCGGACTGCACACTATTGTTTGTGGTTTTTAAATGTTTTAGCATATTTTATGTTCACTACAGTGAATCAGCACATTTTAAATGTAGAACCCTGTGTAATCTGTGGCAGCTGTGGCAACGAAACCTGCTCCAGACATTACTTTCAGTGTGTTCAACAATCATAAGGATGACATTGTCCTGTTATTTAAAGCAGCACAATTCAAGAGTGACTGCCTGTTCAAAGTCTTAGTTGACAGCTATTGTTGTTAACCACTTGATGCAGTCTTGTATCTTTTCTTTGATTTGAAACAATCAGCACCACCATTTCATAAGCACCTTTATAGACAGATCCTCTGTTTTGTATTTCAAATGCAGTATTTTACTGTGTAAAAGGGACTTAAGTAGATAAGCTGCTAGTTATTAGTTTGTTGTTATGTATGTGTTAGGTTACTAATGATGGTTTTAACAGGAGCATATTTCAAAATGTCATAGTCACACCTGCCTTGAAAAAGTGTTTATTTTGTTACGTAATAGATAATTGATTGTATTTTTTAAAAAGCTTTAACTTTTGTAATCAACAAACATTCACCACTCCTGTGTTCCATTTGACTCATACATTTCCTGATGGAAGTACCAGCTAATCATCATGACTTTATTTTTACTCTGGTCTGGTGTTGGTACGGCCTCCTTTTTACTGATTGGTTAAATGTCTATCCCATTGCATTAATTTGTCATGCATATTGTACTTTCAGTTACTATGATGTTTGCCCTTTTGTTAATCTTGTAATATAGTAGGTTTGGTTAAAAACACTAAAGCAGTTGCATAGATGCCCAGTTTTTCCAATTGTATTTTGAGTAAACAGTTATGTCTGACCTGAAAGAGAAAGTGTAATGTCTTATTACATACACAACATTGACACATGCGCGCAGACAAGAGGGAGTTGAGCTGGATGACACACAGAGGGAGGGACTGTGTTGCCATAGAAACATTGGATTGTAGAAGGAGCTGAAAAGAGTGAAAAGTGAAGTGGCCAAAGTGGTCAAGGTCACTAATGGCCTGCTCCTCCACCACCAGAGAGTGACTAGTGTCGCATCAAAGGACTCCACTAAGACTGGATATATTTTTAACACTGTTGACAGCTCACCTTTTGTTTTGGATGATTTATGTATGGTCTTGTCATTATTTTAATGGGGCACAGACAGCATGAGCCATATGGAGAAACAAGCATCAGCACCGGTAAGCACTCACCCAGACGCACATCAGTGATGCAGGTATTTATGAGTTCAGACCAATTTCATTTCCACTTTCACACTGCTCTTTATTTGTCTGTGAGGACATGCAGACTATTTTTAAGCTCTATCTACTAATCATGATCTACCCCTGCAAAGTTAGAACTGATAAAAAAAAGGAAAATGTTCTGATTCAGATTCTTGCTAAATTTAGATTTAGATCACACAAGAAAAAAACCCTTGCATCTACTGTATCTATTTTTAAATATTTTAATTGCTTTTAGTGGTCACTAAACATTATTATAGTATTGTAACATATTTCTAATTTTGAGTCATGTCATGGTGACATATTTTACACTGTCTGATTTTTACAATAAACCTTTCTCTGTTTATTAACATTCACTTAAGTTGTACACTCGTCTCAATACACAAGATGAGAATTTAGATATAAATTATAAACCAATTAACCAATTTAGTTTGATCGATAATTTAAATGAAGTTGTATGTCCTAATTACAATATTAGCAATGACATTTGATAATAATGAATGGCAGAGAAATCATCTGAAGGTCTAGCAAATTGTCCTTTTCTAGACACATTTATACTAGATGGACAAGACCCTCACACGTTTCATGTTGTTCTAAAACATGTCATGTTACTGGTTGACACATTACCCATATTTACTTGAGCTCAATAGTGCTGGTATAAGCTGCCAATGGCTCACTGAGCATTAGCGGCAGAACACTTGGGCGCACCTGTCTGTGTGCTGAGGCTAATATGGACGTCTGCAGCTGCCAAAGATCCTCTGGACTCTACACCTGTCACAATAACACATCATGTGCACTTCAGGTCTCACCGACACCAAGAATATGAAAATAAACCAGTATTGAGAAATAATGGGCCAATGACTGATAAATGGGGATGAATCAGGGAGTGGGGAAGTGTGGTTACTTATTGGTAAGTTAATGGGGTGAGAAGAGACTGAATCAGCAGCATACCCCTGTGCACAGGAAGGCAAACAAGCACTACATCCACACAGCGGTACACAGGAGGTCAGATTGTGCAACGTCCACTGTCTCCTCAACCTCCTTTCAGTGTTCTAAGAAATGAGTGGACAAAAAGTGTCCTAGTAATCATGACATTCAGGTGGACAACCATAAAGAAGATGGCTGCTGATAGTTAAAAGTGGTGTAGGAAGATGTTGGTATCACCATTTCTAGTAACTTTGAATCTAATCTATCTCGCATTGACCAACTGACCAACCCTGCTCTTCTTTTCTCTTATACCAGGGCCCAATGGACTTATCTGTCTGGAATCTATTCACAAAATAAGTGAATGATACCCAACATAAAGATGCAGAAGGAACATACAGGACCACTTTTAAACCTAAACACAACAACGCTGTCTCACTTGTCTATGGTCTGATGACAAAATTTCCAAATGGCCCCCAAAGGAGAACTTCACCCCAACACAAGTGTCTCCCCACTCCACGACCTCCTCAACCTCAGTGGGGCGCCTGTCTCCCCCTCTCCCACACAGTTGGCTCCCTCCTGTAACATCGACGAATCCTACAAATACATCTTTCTGCCGATATGTTACTCCTTCACCTTCCTTTTTAGCCTCTCCCTGAACTCTGTGGTGCTATTTCGCTCTTTCCGCCAAACCAAGCGTTGGAACGCCTCACTGATTTACATGGTCAACCTGGCCTCCACGGACTTCATGTATGGCCTATCACTGCCCTTCCTCGTGGCCAGTTACATCATGAGAGACCGCTGGGTTTTTGGAGATTTCATGTGTCGCTTGGTCCGTTTTCTCTTCTACTTTAACCTCTACTGCTCCATCTTCTTCCTCACCTGCATCTCTGTGCACAGGTACCTGGGCATCTGCCACCCCATGAAGACCATCACGCTAGAAACGAAGAAGGCAGTCAAGTTCACATGCGTTATAGTTTGGACGGTAGTATTTGCATTGACTTGTCCAATTTTCCGTTTTGCCCAGACTGGTTCTGTAACAAGATTGACAAGTTTAACCAGCAACTCTAGCCTGCTTTATGGGCAAATCACTGAGGCTTCTATAATGAATGGGACTAGTAGCCATAATGGGCCTATAGGTTTCATTGAGGAGTATCAAAACTGTTGGGATGATGCTATAGACAAGGAGTTTTCACTATACGTACCCTATGGAATCACTTTACATCTGCTGGGCTTCTTCGTACCTTTCACGATCATTGCTTGGTGTTACTCTCACGTGGTTTTGACAATATTCAGGACCTTGCATTCCCAGCCGCCCTCTTGCAAATATCCAAAAGACAGAGAAGACACACATAAGTCAAACAGCAATGACAGAAGAGGCAGCAATGGAGTGAGATGGACGAGAAACACCAGGCAAAATGATGGCATGTCTATTTTCCTTGGTGCCCACTCCCCATATGCCAATCGGCGACGCAAATCTATCAAAACCATCATCACCATCACACTACTCTTCGCCCTGTGCTTCTTTCCATTCCATGTGACAAGAACCATCTTCTTCCTCCTCAAAGTGACCAAAGGAGTGCCGTGCAACACTATGACAATGGTGTCCATGTGTTACAAGATTACCAGGCCACTGGCATCGTTCAATGCATGGCTTAACGCCCTCCTTTACTTTCTGACCAAAGACAAAGGCGGGGCGCAGTGCTGTGAAGCAGTCAACGCAAACCTGCAGCAGCATGCGGGGGGAGTCCTGGTGCCACTCAGGGTCAAGCCCGAACCTGGGGAGGATGCAGAGAAAGAAGAGCAATAAAAGAATTCATGAATTCATGTTTATAATTTATTAAGAATTCAAATGGAATGAATGTTGAATTGAACTGGCTTGAGAAAATAGTCAAATCTTAATAGGCACACAATGAGATTGCTTTGAGGATTTTCAAAAGTCTGAGGTATATGCTACTTGATGTACTGTAGGAGCAACCCTATATTAAAAAAAATGAAATTACTTAAGTCTAGCATTGAGTACAAATGGCTCCTTGTCATGCCAAAGAGTACTTAGAACGATCTATTAACTAATTTGAAAATAAAGATGATTAAACTCCTGACTAAGCCCCTTTTTATGCCTTTTATGTATGAATGAATATCTGAATATAGTGTGTAGAGTGAATGGTAATAGTTGGGGGGTCAATGGCGCAGATTAGTAGTACCTTTGCATCAGTCTGCCACAGGGCAGCTACAGAAATAGCTTACAACCACAGAGTGTGGAGTGAATGAATAATGTGACAAAGTGGGTTGAGTATCTCTGAAGGTGTTTTAAATCCAAGGCAATATTATGTGGTAGGGGTTTATACTAGATGAGAGGAGGGTCTTTTTACTCTGAATTAATAAAAGTTGAATCCTGGGTAAGTAGGCTACATTCTGAGATATATCTTTCTTTATTGAACTAGAATGACATGTTTAAAACATAGAAAAATAAAACACTTGATTTGGTCCTGATGTAGGTTCATTTTATATTTTTTAGGTTGGTAGTCCTTTATTCCATTAAAGCAGATTTGCACTATGCCCTCTAGGTTCGTTATAGGTCTAATAAAAGTTATAATAACAGGAATGGCTTTTTACTTTAGTCTCATGTTGCACTTTTCCCGATATTCAAAGTTGCTTCAAAATTTCATGCATTGTTACATTCACTCCCTATAGGTTACTCCCCACTTACTCACACACACTACATACAGCCAAATTAGGTGTCAAAGTGTCTTGCTGAAGGACACAACAGTTTGCACAACAAGCACAATAGGTCTGAACTAGGATTGAACCATAGCCCTTAGTGGTGGTGGAGTAATGTTCTAACTACAGAGCCACCGCCTGTTGCAACCTTATGAAAGTTTAGTGTTTGTTTGCTTAAAACTACATTATAGGCTACTTTAAAGTAGACTATTCAACAGATAAAAATACAATCCCTTACCTCTGCTCTGTGCGCAGTGCATGCACAATGGCCTGTAGAGGGAGACAGCTCACATGTGTTCTGCGTTCAAAAATTCAAAACTAAACCACAACTCAATTTCCCGACCTGCACCGCGGCCCAGGGAAGCAGCGACGGTTATAATAATAAATGAAATAAAAAATAAGTAAAAATCACTCATGCGATATTTTCAAGATTGAGACACACAGTTTTGTAGCACTGGAGACGAGGGACATTTTGCTGCGGGTCACCTTCGGGTGCGTGTCCGTTTGGCTCGCCGTGTGTCCGCTGTGTGTGCGTGTGTGTCACGGATGTGGAGCAGAGCAGCGGAGGAGTTGGCGCCACTTTCAAATCCTCCTCAGCACAGAAACACTTCAAGACATCAAAACCTTTTTCGCAAAAAAGAAGCATAATTTCCAGCGTTACTGTCATATGGGACCTTTTTTAAGCATTTGTTTATATTGAGTTTTTATTTTTCTTCCGAAGGTAAGTTTTAAATGTATTATTTGGTGTTTTTCGGGTCATAATAACTTTGTATATGCGCTTATTGTCAGATATGTTGCTAGGTGACGGTGCGTATGAAACAGCTGCTTCTAAAAGAGCGCGCGGTTCCTTTGAAGTGAGGGCGCAAGGCTACAACGGATTTACTATGAGACAATGGACGCACTACTTTCAGCTTTGCACGACTCTAACCAACCATTAGTTCCTCTTATCAGCCTGTTATTCGATCTATTTATCTTATAATCATACACCTTCCTCTGTGCATGAGGACCAACTTAAACAATAAAAGGATTCTTTCATTCTGCAGTTTTGAAAATGTTAGTCGACGTAAAGTTAAAAAGAGCGGACACTCCCCCTGCCAAAGAAGCCCCCTCCCAAAGACCCCTGCCCACTTGAACGACAAAAAGTTAACAAAAGTTCTTGGGTTATTTTGCGTGCAATAACTTGAGTCATTTTAATTATGGAATAGTTTGCCAGTTTGCCTCATAATAGCTTATTGCATGTTTATTAAATCTGAACTGTTATCAGTGAGTTATGAAATGCATTTTCACTTTCCATGAGCTGAAATGAACACAGGCTGCTACTCCATAGATTTATATAAATTGAACATTGACATGTTTTATTTTGTAAATTGAATTAGGCCTATTGATCAATTTGTGGTCAAAACCATTATATTTCAGTATCAATGTCATTCTTACTAGGAGGCTATATTTAGTTTTATAGTTTTATCATAAGTGTTGTATGTAAAATAAGGCGAATGTGTACAGCTACTCATTAAAGTGGCATCCATTAGATATTGTGTAACAGTCAATGTAACAGAGATGCTGAATGTTTCTGTTTGAGCTACAGCGTGCGAGTGGGCAGGCTCAGCTGTCGTACAGGAGGACCCATCTCCAGGGCTCGCTCTAGCAGCACGTCATGTTTTGCAGTTTGTGCTGAATCACTCCAAACCTTGATGTGCTGCCTCTGTGCGCCCTGGGCTCCAACTCAGACACTGCCCCCTAAAGTCATGTATACGTCTAGGTTTGCTGATTACACATAGTCAGTCAATCACTAGGCCTAATGATTTGTGTGAAGTTAAATAAAGAACACCGTATTAAAATTCACACTGTATCAGACTTTAGCAGCACGTCATTACTGGTACATCCTCTGTGCACTGCCAGTGTGTGGCTTGCTGCTGCAGTCAGGTACATGCCTATCATTCAGTCACACTGATCATAGTAAAAAAAAACTAAAAACAAAAAACAATTAATATTATGAATAGTCTTGTCAAATACTAATAAGAAATGTTTTCCAACCAAATTATATTTGTAAGGCCTTTCAGAAAATTATGAAAAACATGTTTTTGTTCTTTAAGGAAACCGTTTACTAAAATGGACAATATCTCATCCATACAAACATAATACTGACAAAGATATTTTATAAAATAATATTACACACAGCTTGAGTCATATTGTCCTATCAAAAACAGAAGTCCTTGAAAAGTGGGATTGGTCAGCGGGAGAGCAATGGAATGTCACTGGAATTCATGATGAGACTGGAGTCCAGGTTTAAATTATCTATGGAAATGGAAAAAAAAACAAAGCTATGTAACTTTGTTATGAAATAATAAAAACATTTTCTAAAAATGTATTGACACTCACCTTGGTCAAATGTGTTTAGTTTTTTTGAGGCTGATCCATCGCCGAGTCCCTCGATGTCCACTAGGTCACTGTTGACGTCCGAGTCATTCAGGGCACTAAGAGTCACATCTAAAAAAAACAATTAAACAAGCTCCTATTTATAAGTTTGACTCAAGAGAGACACACATGTAATACACACGAACACAATAAGACCTATGTCTAAACAAAACACTTTCTTCTGGAGAAATGATGATTATAGGACACATGGCTCACCTGCTGTCTTCTGTTTCTTCAGAGGAAGTTGGGCCGAAGTTGGACTCTGCATTCTTGTGGGAGTGCTCACGACCTGACCAGCAGGTACAGGGACCACAGCAGCCTGTCTTGCCATAGCTGCACTTGTCTTCTTGCTTGTCTTTTTAGGGCCATCAGATGTCACCAGGGAGCTGTCTTCAAACGTCTTCCTCTTAACTGTGCTCTTGGTCTGAGAGCTGATCAAAAAGATATGTAGTAATCAATCATACTCACAGTATGAATGAATAATATTTGGATATGTGAGGTGTTTACCCTGCAGGGCTGGCATCTGCTACGGGATGAAGCTGCATGGTCAGTTCGCCCAGTTTGGTGAAGGCAGCTCCAGCTGCAGAGAAGATCTCTCCTACCTGAGAACAAGGACCACACGGAGTCATTATATGACAAAGAATATACTTTTAAACGCATTATTATCATCAATATTGTACTGTTTGCAACAGGAATAAAAGAATCATGTAGCCAAATATACACACTTGTGAAATGGTGTTGACGTGTTTGCATGTTTGTAAACTGGATGCATTATAACATGCATGGTTCTGCATGTGTGGGTAACTAGACCAAAAGGGACAAGAGTTCGGCTGTACAATCGACCGTATCAAAAGTGAGAAGTAACTTACTTTAGTCGAAGCTGAGGTCATTTCGCTTCTTTAAACGGGAACTAAACGTTTTGAAAAGACGTCAACAATGCCTTGAATCTATGCAATTGCTTGGATGCTAACCCAGTAGCTAGCTGCTACTTGGAGCAAGCTCACGGCAGGGAAAGAAAGACGCCCATGAACAGTGTTTGATGCCGTTTAGCCTGTACAAAACGACAGCCACCTTCATAAACATTAAAATAGTCAAACAAATATCTGCACGAGTTTAGTAGCTCATTTACACATCACTCACCCTCATAAGCCATTTTTAGATTCATAACACAAGGGGCGTGGCCAAGGCATAGTGATGCATTCACGATTCCTATTTACTGTGGGACATTTGTTGGTTTTAAGAGACGCCATAAAATTTCCTCTGGTCACATTAATATACATTCAGATATTTGTTCTAGATTAGTCTTTAAGGCCAGCACATATTTGGAAAACCACCGACCACAAAGTTATGTACAGTACGGTACAGTATTATAATGTAGGCTATGTTGCCATAGCCATAACTAGACTTACATCTACAGGAAGCAAATACCAAGTTTAATTTGTTTCTTTTGAAAGGTTTTTATTCATTATAGGAAAAAATACAAGCATGTCAATTGTCAAATTATTAAAGACTATGATACAAGCAGTAGGTCTGATTCATAAGTAGTTTCTGTAATTAGTGTAGTCAGTAATTTCTTAATATTTATTTATTGTAATACAAACCCCTTGACAGACCAAATAACCCTTAGAAGTTTTTCACAAGCTTTACACAAAGAAGAATCAACAACAGTAAGACAAAAAGATGACAATACAGGTCACAGTAATATAAAAATCAATGGCACAAATGATTTTCTGTAAACAAAGAAAAAAATTACATAACATTTTAAACAGAGGTGGGTCTCATAAAAACATCTAGCTCACTATCGACTAAATTAAATGCAGTCATTTTCTAATAACATCATTTCAAGAGTGTGTACTTACTTGTACTATACCAGTCATTATGTGTTTTTCATATCGTGATACTGTTTTCGACTCGACTGGGAAGGAGAACCAAATACGGTAGCTCTAGTCCATCATTCTCGCTTAAGATCTGATCCTCCACTTCTTTTAGCTCCTTCCTGAATGTTTTAATCAAATCCTGTGCCTCCTTCTCAGTGAAGTACTCCTCTGTGTAGAAGCCCAGTGGTACCTGCTCATAAAAATAAATTAATTAATAATAATAAAAATAATAATAATAATTTAAATGCTCATTTGGACACATAACCCTTTATCAATGGACATAAGCAGAGTTCCACCTACAGCATCTGGCTGTGCTCGGCCCAGGTGCCACGTGATAGCCATCTGGACACAAGACTGACTGACATCTGGTAAGGTAGACATGATGGTATCCATGGTAACAGTATCCTTGTCTGTGGGAGGCGGTAGCCTCATGGTGCAGGGTGTGTTGGGGACCCATGCACACCAATCAAACTGAAAAAAAAAAAAAGAGTTTAGAATATCAAATGTATACTTTAAATAAAAAGTAACCATATTTGCTTTAAGTTAGATACTTGTCCATTGTTGGTAGCTGCATGCTGAGCTGTGCATGTGAGGATGATCACTGCAAGTAATGTAGACAGCTCCTCTCGACATTTGAGTGAACTGGGCAAACCTGGTGATAAACAAACCACTATATCAATATGAAATCACTGACTTTGTGAAAAACCTCTAGCTCAAAATATCAGACCAAAATCAGGCAGCTCTGCAAAGCCCTCCTCTGTCACTTCTCTGATCCATGCCTGCAGCTCGTGGTCCTCCTCAACATCACAGTCTGATTTGTAGTACACATTAACTATTCCTGAAACAAAACTGGAGAGATATGTATATTTAAATTCTTAGCAGTAACAAGATAGGGTGAAGGAAAAAATGAAAGAAATAGTACAGTTGAAATGATAAGGAAAAAATAGCCTATCCATACATACATATATATATACATACAC
>KN484497.1:0-23555 GCA_000787095.1 Periophthalmodon schlosseri
TTATTGGACAGCCTTGTTTAAGCTCACGTAGCGTAAAATTTTGGTGGCATTTTGTTTGGCATCTTTAAATCGCATTTTTGTTTTAAATTTTTGACAGTATCTGTGAACTTAGTTTCCTACTCTTAACTGTGAATGCAATGCAGCTTATTGGTTTTAAATGCTCCTGAAATTAAGTGTTGCTTGACCAGCCTATACTGAGGTGATGTTGTAATGTGTAAGTGGGACGTCACTGAAGGCCCAAGGGTGAAATGCACGGCCTGCCACTGGTCTTTTGGCAATCTGGTCCTGGGTGATAATCGGCAAACTTCAAATAGAAATCACACAGATGAAAGGAGAGAGAGTGTAATGTTAAGGTTTAGCCAACTGTACGACGACTTTTAATGGCATCCAAAGTCGGGCTTCAAACTATGGCAGTTGGTAGTTGATTCCATTCTGGGATGGTGCTTGGTTTCTACTGGGTCGTGTTGGGTTTTAAGGTGTGATACTTGTACGGATGATTACATCTGGTTCGGTGGTCAGCTGGAGTGAGGTGGATAGGTGGGTGGCACTGCTTTGAGGTTCAATAAGAGACTTTATTGTTTATAACTCTTGAAACTTTAACTTTTCATAAACTTTATTTCTCTGTGAAATCGCATCAGTTCTGCACAAACTCAAAGGGATGCTTGAAGGAACATTAACCACATCCCACAAAATCTCAGCTTCTGCACAGATTGATACTGCACAAATGCCTAATCTTTTACTGACAAACAGCACATGGATCTTGTATTTTTTTCTGGCTGCGTGGCTGCTCGGTCTGCGTACACATACAAGATAAATTGCAAAGGCATTGATATAGATCCACCATTGTACAATACGTCCTTCAAAGCTTGAGGCTGATTATAATTTGATGCAATCCATCTCCCCAAATCGAACAATGTCAAGCAAACAAACAAAGAAAACGAATGGAATATCCTATGCAAACCGCCTGCTGTTTTTGCATTCTTTATACTTGTTTTGCAGCATCCCTCCTGCACTGATGCTAATTGCTTTGATAAGTGATGACAAATAGAGCGCTATACGACGAGAACAATTGAACATCGGGCTCAACTGCGGAGAGGAATATGCTGTTTAATCTTTTCCGCTAACGGCCATTTTGCCATCTCTTGCATGTTTGTTAGATTTACGCTGTTGTGCACCGGGATGTTGTTTTTACTCTTCAACAAAAAGAAATCATGTCCTTCTTTATTACCTCTTTCTTTATAGCAGAAAAATCGCCTGGGCGCAAAATGAAAAATGCATTCATGTTAAATCCGTTGCGTGTTCCAGGACAACATATCACTAAAATAGGGGTGGTGTTGTGAATTAAAAAGCTGCTTATCTGTGCAAATGCCTTGATTTGATTTATTGAACGTTACGGGCGTGATACATGGCGAGGTAAACAAGCGCTAACTGAAGATGCTAGGGGAAATGTATGAATAAGTTAGTCTCCATAGTGCACATTATGGAGGCTCGGCACACGGATGGTTTTGGACAGGCTAACACTCACAGTAATGACCATCACTCAAGCTGACACAAGCCGACACGCGCTCACAACAGGGTTAAGACACGCTTGAGATTCAGAGCAACAATTTTAATCAAAATGGAGCTTAAGGCTAAATATGCTAACTTAAAAGTATGCTATGTAACTAAAACGTTGGGAGGTTTTCCGCTATGGAGATGGCTTGGAATGTTCCACAGTGTGATAATAAAGCCACACTATGTAACTTTATAGTCATAAATAAATAAATAAAAGCATTTTGGATATTTTTATTGCAATGAAAAGCTTAGAAAAACATGCATACTTTCTCTGAGTGGGCTTGCATCTCCACAAACCTGGCCCAGTGGAGGGCCTCTTCTTGCTAGTTTCCATGGAAATGTTGTGTTGTAATTGGCTGTAATTTTCCACAGTCTAGTATAAAAGTTCATTATGTCCAGAGAGAATGTTCCGAAGTATGGTTTTAACTTACTATTTCCATGGAATCATGCAGGTGACGTAGCACCTCTAGAACGTTGCATACTTTACCTTTAACTTCTCTAACATGCATTTATACAATTGCAGGGTTTTTTATAGGTAAAAGTTTATTATACTTGTTTGGTTCATGCCAATTCTCAAAATGTCATTTCTGTGCATTTCATGGTTGACAATGGAAAATAATGACTATGACTAAGCCTTCTGAGTATTCGGCTTTGACATTTCATGTTTTAGAACTAAACACCTAGCTTGCCTCCAGCATGCTAATTTAAGCACACAGTATAAGGAACGTGATTTAATGGCAGAAATGCACAGCAAGGTTGGCGATGATTTATGGCCATGTGCAGGAGACCTCCAGATCTCTGCCTATGACATCACAAATGTGGGAAACTTAAGTGTTTTTGAGTGGCTCAGAAGGAATGGACTTACAGGATTTATCAAAATGTATCAATGCGTGAATGAAGCTAAATACAACTCCAGGTATGCTTTATAATAAGGTTGAAAAAGTCAATTTTCCATAATATGTGTAATGTCTAATTTATTCTTGCTGCCATCCTCCTCCAGTCTACTGTTCCCTCTTGAATATGACGAGAAGACAGTAGTATTCCCCTGCTGGATGTGACTCATAAGAAATATTTGACAGAAAACAGACAGTGGCTTTATCACTTTATCACACTGTAATATAGATGTGTGGGCCCAGCCTCTGCCATGATATGATATGAGTTCATATCAGTAAATACACTAGAAGTGTCAATATACAGTACAGTACAGTTTTATGAGGTGTGAACAACTATGCTTGTTCTTTGATTAAAGGTATATTAATGTTCTTTCTGCTTGATATTGTAAGGCTGTAGTTCATGTTTTTGAAGAGGATACAGTATTATAATAAGGTCAAGTGTCTTTATTTTACTTTACATAGTGTGCATCTCACATGAGGTGGCAGTAGAACTGGGTAAAGAATTTTATTTATTCTTTTTTTTTTTTCCAAATAATTTTTTCAGGTGAAAATATGTGCAGGCACAACAACAAGACCAAATGACACATTTTAGTGCTCAGCGAACTCATGAATTGCAAATTATTAAAATGAATCTGTTAACTGAAATTTGATATTTTTAAGGCACATCTGGCAATCTATCAAAGCACCTGTCACATCGGCTGAAAATCAGGGAGTTAAGCACCTATACAGCTTGTTGTTGTGTCCTGTGATTATCAGTGGTGGAACGTAACAAAGTAAAAGTAGTAAAGTACTGTAGTTAAGTACAAATTTTAGGTATCTGTACTTTACTTATGTAAATTTTAAAGCGAATACTTTTGCTTTACTACATTTGAGTGGGTATCTGCACTTTCTACTCCACTACATTTTTGAACTGAACTGCAAAGTAAAAGTATTTTTTATTACTGTTTGAGATCTGCTGTCTGAGGGGTTTATTTTTAACATGTTTGTAGTTTCAACAAACAAAAATATACAAATAAAAACAGCTAGGAAAAAATATCAGTTTCATTGTTTCTGTTGAACAAAATTCTGCACAAATGTTTATCAAAATCACCACATTTGAAGACCTCAAAATCTGCACAAAATATATTTATGTTTTACTCTTTAAGTACATTTTTAAAGGGGTACTTTAATACTTAAGTACATTTTTTCACATGATACTTTTACTTTTACTTGAGTATTTATTTTTGCTTCAGTATCTGTATTTTTACTTAAAATTGAGTACTTCTTCCACCACTGGTGATTAGATACTTCAACATTAATATACCTGAAGTGTTTCATTTACTTAGTACTTAGAGTTTAAATTGAGATGAAAAGACAAGGAAAGAAGTAGTTTCAGAGCAGAAATAACTTATCAATACCCACAGAAAACATGTGTATTATAAAACATGAACGTGCAAACTTAATCAACTTAATATTAATGTTTGTCTTTGAAAATAGAAGTGAGAGTAAACTGGGAGTAAACAGTGCTATTTTTCTGGTGTTGCTGAGTGTAACCTTAGCTGGCCTTTTAGTTGACTTTAAATGGGAGATTGTGAGGTGGTTTTTCCCCTGGAGACGTAAACAGTGGATCTTTTGAGAGCGGTCCACACAGCTGCACCTGAGGGCAGCTCTTTCCTCCGTTAACTTCTTTATCTTGCCAGTTTTTATGTCTCTATCTCGGCACACTACACAGACGGCAATCCTTTACTTGCTTAGCCTTCATGAACTTAAAAGCAGAAGTGGAATTATTGTGAGGTATCTAGGAAAAGTCTGGAGTGATATCAGCGGTTTGGGGCTGAAAGAGTGCGAAAATACAAGACATACAATAAATAACCCAGGTTGCATTTTAGCCATTTACTGAGGGAATTTTGAATTGACCTTTTCAGAAAATGCATGGCCATGGAGGGTTTGTGGAGAGGCCGGGATGGTCACAACGTGTTCATATGACGGGACTCAGACTAGGGATGTCATGTTGTCATACATTAGAGTTACGATTATTGTGCGAAGAAATATTGCGAAAATAAAATCTAAATTCACTTTAATCCACAGTACCATACCATATTAGTATTAGAACAGGATTATTAAATCAAAAGGTTTGCTGCATGACCTAAAAAGTGACTCTCAGTAGGCCAACCTGATTTTCACTTTAAAAGCGTGAAAAACAGCTAGTTCCCCACTTTTCTAATGCACCATGACATTCTAATTATTCACATCTTATTTAACAACTTTCAGAGAGTACTTTTTTGCCATCATGGTAATGCTAAAAACAACTAGCATGCTAACAGCACACTTCTTAATTCTCAGACAATAAAATGCTTTATAATTAGTGATAGAGAAATTGTCCCAGCCCCACGCTGCCAGCTCAGCCCTTGTTATCTTGACCTATGTCATCACAGGTGTAATACTCCCTACAACAGACTGGAATGCACCAGATTTGAATGGACAACACTGTCACATTGTCTTGAAGGTTCATATCTCCAGGTACTGGGTCCTGTACTGATGGTAAATAAACTTCTGTGTTAGAATTCCAGCCTCATGTCTCTTCTTCCTCTCAATTTATTAGAATATATGTGCTAGGGCAAAACAGAAGTTACTCTACATGGACAAAAACTGGGTACAGCCAATTTTTGTGCTTCTAAATTGTCACAGTTGTAAATTGTGCTATCTGAGATTATAAAATGGCTTGAATTTATATTGTGCTTTAAAAGCTTGGCAAGCCTCTAAAAGATCTATAATATTCATTTTTTCTCTTCACGCTCTACTTCTGTAACCACAGCTGCCACGGCGCTGACTGATACGACAAGTCTGCCATTCTGTCCTAATCATTTATTATGCATACACCACATTCACACAAGCAAGGTCAGTAAAGTGTCTTGCCCAAAAAGGCACTTTTTGGACATGAATCAAACTACCAATCAACCATTGTTAAAAGATGCTCAACCACCTGAGTCATTGTCGCACTATAATCACTATTGCTTGAAAAAAAAATGTAAGTGGCTGTATCCAATTTTTGTCCATGTAATAAAGCAAAATTTGTTTCCCCCCCAGTACAGATGTATTGTAAAAGAAGCTCTTGGGGTCAAAATAAGACTGAAGTATGCTATCTGTTTGCTAGCTTTTCTCTGAAAATCGCTTATAAATGCATCGCTGTGTATAATTAGGATGCTAGGAATGCGTTAGAAAAGTAAGGAATAACTCTGCAGCGCAAACCATTTAAGATAAACTAGTTCTGTTTTTCATGTTCTTAAGGCAGTAAAAATCAAGCATAGTGTCTTTAATCCTTACAAGCCCAAAGCAGAGTCAGCATGTCCAAGTCCAAAGTTCCAAAGTTCTTGCAGAAAATGTCTGGGAAATAGCTTTGGTTTAAAATGGAGCACTGAAAGTATCTGTATGTCTTGAACTGTTTGAGTGAGATGGAGCGAGCCGGGCATTGAGCGGTCGATCAGAACAGTGTCCACCGCAATCAGGCTGATGTACGGGCCTGTCTGGTCTGTCTGAAGAAGAGGCAGAGTTTAAACTTACCTCATGCAGAATACCCATGTCATGGATAGCACAGGAAGCCTGATATTTACCTAAAGTTTCACTGTGTAACTTTTCTGGTGGAGGGTCTGCCATCTGCTTGTCTTCATGAAAGTGTTATTGCTTTGCTTGGAATGTTCCACAGTATAGACATCACACTTATATATCTTGTATTTATTCAATCTCAAGTATTTTTGTTGCTAACAAAAATGCATTCTTACTGTGAGTTGGGTCACCTCTCCACAGATCTGACCTATAACACGGCCTGGCGGCATCACTTGCTTGTATAAATGGATACCCTACGTACAATCCAGTAAATAACTGGATAGGGTATTACAAGCTTAGAGCGTCTTGAGTTGGCCACTGTTAATGGCCACTCATTAGTACTACAAAGAAAAAAATCCCTCCTGCCCAGAAAGATTTTTTCTCATAGGGCACAATGTAATCACAAACTGCTCATGTTTAGCTGACAGGGACTGACAGGGATTGACAGTCGAATTTTGTGGCGATTTTTACCTATTCTCAGCTCAAAATGTGTATGTTGTCTTAAAAAACACTTTTTAATTTTTCACTCTATGTTCGCTCTAGCTAAGCTCAAGCTCTGATTGGTTAGAGCAGTCACATGGTATGACATGAACGAGCATGTGAGTGATGTGAACGAGCTGAACTGTCATGAACAAGCCGCAGGTTTAGAACATGGTTCAGAAGCTCCTGGAAGCATAAACATTATCATTTATCATTTGTAATTTATTTATTATTCCCTTGCCTCCTTCGCTGCCGCTCCGCTCGCTCTTGTCGGGCAAAGCTCAACTGCGCATGGTCGATGGGCAGGACAGGACCGGATGTAGCTAGCTGCTAAAGGCTAAACTAGAGACATGAGCCATTGAGCACGGTCCATTGACTTCAATGCCATGTTTAGGCCCCAGGGCTTGATGGAGATAGATAAGCCTAAGTTTATTGCCACACTGTGAAACATTCCAGTCAAAGCAATAGAATTTCCATGGAGACAATTAGGTGGCTGACCCTCCACCAGTTACATAGTGCATCTTTAGTTAGATCACTGCCAACATGAATTAGACAATTTCAGGTCATAGTTTCATAGTTATGAAATTATATCTGAAATCTGAGTGGTATTCCTCTATAAATGTAACATAAATAATAGTGTTATTGTTATTTATAAGTGAATTATCACATTAAAACACAGTTTAAAGATAAGTGACTGAAAATATTTTAAATCTTCCTTCTTTGGAGTAAATGTGTTTACTTTTACATAATGGAGTTACTAATTGCATCTGATTGATTCTTAGCAAGCAGCGTTCGTTCTTTCTCACTGTTTACTGAAAGATTAGCTTTGTGTTCTCCCGCTAACACATTTCCGATCTCACAAAGCCTGGATCAGTGACAGAGGGTTGGCTGGTGATCAGAAGTCACCCCACATCCCACCGGAGTCCACTGAAACACTTTAAACTCAGCCCCTTTGTCTGGACAGAAAGCAGGAGTGATTGGGTGGTTAGGGGCCACCCACTCACCAAGCCGGGACAGTCCATTTCAGAGGGGTCAGGGGAGGTTAAGATCACCAATCAGACCATGGTGATTGGGTCCTTGAGGGGAGAAACACATGGGATCTCCATAGAGCCAATCAAACAGCAGGTACAGGCACTGGAATTCGATCAGGTTCCTTCTGAGGACATGAGAACGCCCTGTATGCCAGGGAAAAATATAGGAGCATTTAGCTCACTGTCAGTAGCTGTTATTGACCTTGGAATTTCATTAGTTCAAAAACAACTCAGTGTAAGATTTGAAGTAAGATTATATTAATGGCAAGATTTGAAGCATTGTTGCAATTCTACAATGCTGGATGTGAGCACTATGCTAACTATAAGAAGCATGAAAGAACACTCCTGAAATCAATGTTTAAAGGTCCTATAAGACACAAAATGGATTCTTGTGAGCTTTAAGCCATGTTGCAACATTGTTATGTCCTCAAAAATATACCTGGAATTTTGTTTTGTTTCATGTTATTATGTTCATGTAACATGTTTGAGTAACGCTTTATTATTAGTCTGTCTACATCTCCAAAGCTCAAAATGCTTTGTTCCACCTTCTGATGTCACGAAGCGGTAGTTTTCAAGTTAACAGCTCCTTTTAGCTTTAGTTAAAGTAGAGACTGGCAATTCCAGGGCTGAAATTATCCAAATTATTCTACAGAAGGTGTATGGAATTTAAAAACACAGTGGAACACTTCCTGTATTACCACGTGACATCACAAGGAGTGTTTTCTGTTTGAGAGAAAAAGTCGGCCTAAATATGCAGGGTTTGTGTGTTAAACATGTGTTAATTGAGAGAAAAGTCGGCCTAAATATGCAGGGTTTGTGTGTTAAACATGTGTTAATGAAACAAAAGACAACTCCAGGTCTGTTTGTGATGAGGAAACAAGATTTTTACAGAGATCAGAAAATAGCGTAATATGGGCCATTTAAAATGTTTTAAGGGTGTTTTAGAAGAGGAACTTCACAGCTAGCACTGTATGCTAGGTCCTACGAAACTCATCTTTCCGAGAAGCTTTTATTCAGACCTTTTTGTATTTATGTGCAAAAAGTCTCTCATCATATAAACTTAGATTAGATTAAGAACTTAATTGTTTAAATCTAGGCATCCACTGCATGATTTAAGCCGTTGGCGATGAAAGATCGTGGCTAAAATCTTGAGCCATCTCACAGTGAGACGGGGACAATGATTAAGCTTAAAACTGTTATACAAGACGAGCTACGACTGATATCAAGGGGTGATATCAAGATATTTCAGAATCTTGGCCGCGGAGTGGGCCCTCCTCTCACTACATCCCCATTTTTCACAAAAACCCTGATAACATGTAGCACTAACCTCTGCTAATTCAGGTACAGCTATATTGGTTTTAGACTGAGCCATGACTGATCTATGAACCATCACAGTGTGAATGAGTGACTTCACATGAGACCAATTCCTCATATCATGTAGCGGGACATCCAGATATCTGTTGGGAGGACACATCTAGCATCTGGTATTCTCTTCAGATGAGCATATAATCACTTAGACGTTATAAGAACTTGACCTCACTGAACTCGATTACTTCTTAAACAAGCATGAAACCAAAAGAAACTAGAAAGAAACCACTACCCCGAATAGTTACAAACAGCTTGTCAAGTCTTGCAAATTGAAGTTATCCCATTAAATGTCAAACCTCCATCATGCTCTGGCAGTAATTAAAGTTATATTGGAGCGGTAAAGCGCGGGGTGCCTCTGGGTGGGAGAGCATAAAAGTCAAAGTGTTGTGTTGGAACCATGTCTCATTAGTCAGGCAGAGGACGTGACAGCAGTCTGCTCTCGCTCAGCCCTCCGCTAACTCCTGGCACCAGGGACACGAGGACATTTTTCACCTGTGGGTAATCTTCTCTACACCGCCACAATTATTCAGCCTGATGAGGTTATGGACACATGGAGGACACAGTTAAAACCTCCCTCTAGCATTTGGAGCTAAGGGTACATTTCCAATTTTTTTCTTTTTTTTTTTTGTGCTTGTTGTTTACACAGTCACAAGCCCCTGAACTGAGCCGCGTCGTGGAAAAATATCATTAATATTTGCTGCTATTGACTGGGGGAAGATTGCGCGCTGAATAGGCCGGGCTAGCCTATCTAATCACCCACCTGAGCTCAAAGTAAACAGGGAGAAAAGGCGCAGATGAAAGGCACGCAGGTACTTCTCAGATGAATAGCTTCCGATGGGTTATCTGGTGGACAAATTAACATGAGCCTGCAGAGAGAGGGATGGCACCGGGGCGTGAGATGAGAAAACTGCGCGATTCAGCCTCATATTCAAGGTAATGTATTTCATTAGTGGATAATCATCTAAACACAAGGGTTTTTTACTTTATTTTTACCAGAGATTATCATTTGTTTGATATCTACAAAGAGTGCGTAGAAAACAAAATAGATCCAGAAACAGGCCTAAGAAGTGGCCCTGACCGTAGCTAGCTTCACAGGAAGTAGATTCCAGGTTCCACTGGGTGTGTTTCCTCCGGACGCTCCAGTTCCCCCGTCAACCCAAAACATGCACAGAAGGTAAAATCCTCCAGGTAGTCCTTACTAGGGGTGTCAAAAGTATTGAAAATCAGATGCTAATCGATACAAAAACTACCGTAGTAACAAAACTAGATACTCATTTGAGCAAGTATTGATACTAATAAAGTCACATTCACAAGACAGAAATGAACCTTTCCTGAATAGCTTTAGAATGATCTTGAGCTGTATCAGAACAAGTATAAGACACATAGACTAGTACACACCCATGGACCACTATGGAACCTACTGGACGACTGAGGGATTACACAAATATAAGGCCACATGGTAACATAAAAGAAAGTACTATTATTTAATTTAAAGAGTGTTTTTTAATTATCACTGTGGTATCGGAGTATTGCATATTGGGTCTATTCTTTAGTATTGAAATCAAGTTTGAAATTTTAGTATTGTGCCAAGACTAGTCGTCACTGCTCCTGACAGTGTGCCCCAGCGGCACTGAAGAAGGTAAAATGCAGAAAAATTTGTCTTACTTGTGATCGATGTGAAAGCATTAACGCAAATTATGTCATTAACCTTTGCTTGAGTGATTTTGTGAAGAAGTGAAGATTTTCATAGTTGCTGTGTAAACTGAACCAAAACACAGTTTTATTTTAATTACCAATGCCCTCTGGTAAGTTTGGTCTATGTCTTCCATTTTAGTAATATGTAACAATTTGTATACACGTTACAAATGCAAATTACAATGCTGTACTTCTGAAGCATAACCAAACATAAGATTTTGATAAATAGGAACATTATGTCACGTACCAACACTTAATGATAGCCTACCTAATCATTCAAATCCAAAATAATTGTACAAACACTTCATTCACCAACATTAAAGCAAGGCGCAGTATCAACTTTCAACTATTACTTATTAAATGAATCACTTCTTTTAGTAGGTGAAACATTTCCGAGGTGCAAAATGAAAAGTAGTTGCATCGCAGTTTGTTCTCCATCTCCACAAACCAGCCACATCTTTTACCTGTGTTGTCAAAAGCGCCTTCCAAATGTGAACTCCACACTTAAGCTTCGGCAACATATTATCATTTCGTCAGCGTACGGAAGGTGCACTCCAAGTCGTTTGTCTTCAACCTCGTAGACTGCTGTAGATCCTAACTCATGTGATAGTCTCCCTACAAGCTCTTGACAAGTTCATTTGGGTATAATTACTTGGCCCGCTCACGTTTTCTGCTGGCATTTGTCACAGAGACACCCGCATTACCCCACAAGATTAATTTGTCATATTTCTTGCGGATTTTTTTTCCCCTACCTGAAACAGATCTAATCTCCGCAGCGATTTCTTTTACCTGCATTTTCAAAGCGGACCACCTCCAGGTTTATTTATGTGAGTGGTCCCAGAGCCCATAGATAACGTCATTTAGCAGGCCCCCCTCAGAAAGCAGCCCCAACCTCTCCTGTGGGCGGATTTGGCTCCCGTGCCCTGACTCGGCAACCACTTAAAGTATGGGCCATTCTGGTCTCCATTAAGAGAATCACCTCCTAATGAACCCTCCTTCCTGGGAAGCGGGTGATTAATAGGAGCGCTGGGCCCAAGATTGCATTAGCCAGCAGCACCGCTTCACTAAATGGGGCACACACAGAGGAATACAAAGAGCAGGGTGCTAGCATGCTAACAATCACGTCTAATGTGGTCAGGGAAGCCAACTCCTCAAGCTCAAAGTTTAGCGTAAAACTTACGCCAAAAGCAGTATGGAAAGTTCTCTAGGTCAGAATGACTTCTTTATGGTTCATGTCTTTGAATACAGATGAAGACTTACTGTACGATATGAGCTCTAACTTAATCTAATCCTATTATTTCATGTAAGGTTTGAAAATCTGGAAGTCTGGAATTTAGGGATAATTGTATGTGCCTTGTGCTTTCTTCCAGGCTTCCTCCGAGGTCGGAATATCGGCATTTTGACTGTAACACCCTTTCATCTCAAAATCCCTACTTGGAAACTCTGAGACCATTTCAGACCCTGAGTCAAAAATCCAACATGGCTTTGTCCTGTAAAATTTCCGAAAGCTTTTATAATTTTTTTTAAACGACGCTTCCGGTTTGGGTACATTTTTTAGTATTTTACCGTTTGTGGCGCTGCCATTGTGGTTTATGTGGTAATTATTCACCAGTAGCGAACCCCCTCCTCTGCTCTAACTCCATCAGCCTCTACATCTCCTGTCACTTCCATCCCCTCTTAATCATTCACCCTGCCTTCTGTCAAGCAAAAATCACATGTCAATTTGACTCCCTTCCCACAGTCCTTGTCAAAGCCACCCTTCCATCTCTGGCTCCTCTCATCACCCATATAACCCATATCCCTCACCTCTGGAACTGTCCCTCACCCCTCAAAACTGCTGCCGTCACTCCCATTCTCAAGGAACCTGGTTCAGATCCCACTGACCTCAATAACTTCCGTCCTGTCTCTAACCTTCCATCCATCTTCAAAATCCTTGAAAAAACAACATCACTTGCTCCGCCTACTTTCACCTTCGCAACATCCACCGCCTCCGCCCTTCCCTTACTCTGCAGTCCACTGCTGTCCTTGTTCACAGCCTTGTCACCTCCTGTCTGGATCACTGCATTTCCCTTCTGTTTGGTCTCCCACAAAAAACTCTCCATAAACTTCAATTGGTTCAAAACTCAGCTGCCCGCATCATCACACGCCCCCCCTTCATCACCCACATCACACCCATCCAACAACCGCTCCACTGGCTCCCCATTACACACCGCATTCAGTACAAAATCCTGCTCCTCACATTCAAAGCCCTCCACAACCTCGCACCTCCATATCTCTCTGAGCTCCTCCACATTGCCACACTCCCTCCGCTCCTCCTCCTCTCTCCAGCTCTCTGTTCCCTCTGCCCGGCTCGTCACCATGGCTCTGACTCACTCCCACACTTCAAATCCAAACTCAAAACACCCCTGTTTAGACTGGCCTACTCACTCCAACACACCACCACACCACAGCTGTACTGTCCTGCTGTAACTGTGTGCTTTTAACTATATGTTTTTGCTGTATTTAACTTCTGTTTTATAATAATGCTTTTGTATTTGTTTGTTGATGTAAGGCAACTTTGAGCGTCTGGAAAGGAAAAGGTCTAATAAATAAAATGTATTTTATGTTGTGCCTCTGTAGAACAGTGCACCGTGATGGTAATGCTGCCAACGTATTCAGCTAAAATTCACTTCCAAATGTTGATTTATAACTTGTAGCACTTGTAACATCAATGTCCAGATTATTGAATTAAGTTTACTGGGCACACAATTTGTCTAATTTAATAGGTGGCATGTTTTTATAACTTGTTTATGCCTTTAGTGTTCATAACTGTACATCCTTTTTCCGACGACAAAAAATTCAAAGAAAAACTTCATTCTGAGGACAACTGGAATGCGACATTAATCATTCACAAGGGTTCCAACAACAAAAGGCTTTCAAAAGTTTTAAAAAGGACGGCAGAATTACTCAGACATCTCCATGGAAACTCTATGGCCTTCACTATGGCCTTAGGTCTTTATTTATAATAAATTATTCTATATAGCTATATAAAACTGTATAAAACATATACGTGTATATTATAATCTTCTAAATAACATGTAATGTGGATGACTGTCCTTTATGAAGACAATGTCCTGAAAGGACATTTGTTTTGAAACCAAAACACCGCTCCAGCTTTGCTCACTTAGGCAGGGCATCAGGTCTGAAACTAGGCCAACAATAATGCAAAGCTTTACTGCAGAAGTTTCCCTTTTCTTTCGAATCCTATATACTATACCTGTAGCTCATTTAAGAACCTGTCCTACAATACATTTTCAATACCATGCACTATGCAAAATGCCGATTAATCCATTAAAAGCGCTTCCCAAATCCTTGTATTTGCTTTAAGTTTGAAGCCTAAACTCACTCACATCTCCATGGCAATCACATGAGACCAAGTTCAATCGCAATCGGGATAAAGGGATTACTCCGGGAAGGATCATTAGGTCTTTTTAATTACTTTCACTATAGAAGCTATTGGCCCGGTTACACACCATCACCGGTTCATTTGCAGTCTAGAGTTGTCCCCCGCACTTTCTGACAATGGAATCCACGGGAACCATATGCCAATGACAACAGGAACGTCATCGCCAGCCATCTCTTCCTCCCCGGGGCAAGAATCACGCCAAACTTCTTCACTTTGCTTTAACATATGGCGGCGCAGCGGCTGAAGTGGGGGGTTCTGACAGACACGCCGATCTGCCCGTACTGTGGGGACTTCATTTTGTTGGCAATGACACAGACAGGGATCAGACTCCTCCTCCCCGGGGAACAGGAGCATACGGAGAAGGAAAGCTGTTTTCTGCAGTATCAAGCTACTGATCTATGACTCGAACACAAGGCTCCCCAGGCATCAGGGGAGAACAGGTCATTTAGAATGAGCGGGGATTTTAGTGTTTGGAGGATTTGATCAACCTGGGGAGTTGATTGGAGTGAATTCAAAACACTGAGACGATGTTTTGGTCTTGAGTCGTATGATGAGTATAAGAGAGAAGTACAAATAGGATCTAGGTGTTTTCTTTTTGCACCTTTCTTATTGGGTAGTCACTGTGAATCATTTACCATTTGTCAAGACTCGATGTGTCCAAGAACAACAGATATGAGCACACTGACAATTGGGAAGGGAGAAAAGGGGAGTTGTAATCAAACCACCAACTCTCTGGTTAGTAGTCAATTTGTTTATTTTACAATATTGTCTTCTACATCATCATCATCATAATCATCATCATCATAATCAAATCTTTATTTCGGACACTTCCATGGTCCATACAACATTAAAAACAAGGACAGCATACAGACAACAAACAAATAAGATGCATAATTCCAGTAGCCTTGTTTGTCAAACCAAATAGAAAATTATGTAAAATTAACATTTCAGAAAGTTTTGTGAGACTGCACACGGTTCAAATGTTTATGGCTCCAACTAGAGATCGACACATATGGGTTTTTTTTTTCATGGCCGATACCGATTGTTTATAATCCAGAGAAAACGATGGCCGATAAACAGAAATTTTATGGGCCAATATGTAGGGCCAATTTAGATTATCTTCTCCAAACTATTTAATAAATTTATTGCAGTCTCATCCACAACCCTGCTTCAATCAGACCAGTGTAGTCTCATTTTGTGCGGTTCCATCTTTGGATTAAAGTGTTCAAATGAAACTTTATACATGTTTAGGCAGTTTGTGAATGCAAACCAACCTCTGGTGGAGATTTAAGGCCAATAGCCGAATATCGGTCTGATATATCAGCCAACCGATATAGTGGTCTATCTCTAGCTCTGACAACTTTTTTTCAGATGTCAATACACAATGTATTTATGGTCATATATTATTAAACGAGATATGGTTCTCAAAAGCAGTATCCTAATATATCACCGCTATTAATAAAAATAACAGATAGGCTAAAATGAAGTTTTTCCTCTTTTAATCTATATGTAAAATATGGTTCTGTTTAAATCCAAACACTTCAAAACACTAGGCAGTCTAATATACCTATCCTTTTTTACTAACATATTTCCTCATCTCAAGTCTTTGTGGTGGATTTAATGATGTGCGGGGTCAACTCGCCTGCTAATCCCAGAAACCCATAATGTCCTGACCTCTCGAATCCAGCCAGGAAATTAGCTGCCACCTTTGGCCTGGTGAAGCAGCGCTGCAAACTCAACACCTTTGAGGATCATCTCGGCATGACGTTGCACAAAAAGCTTCTTGAAATCCGAAGAGTACATACAAGACTGATTACCGTCATTTTTTTTTCTTTGCCTAGTCAGCGAATCTTTCATGACCGAATAAGCACAGCAAGACAAGTACTGAGACTAGCCACGGGGTGCTAATTCACCGATGACATTTAGCCCGCTCACATGGACACATCTAAGCCAACGACTGACAGAAGTGACTTTCCGACATCCCATCCAAAAAGGTCACGAGGCTTTGAAATCCAAGAAGCAAGGCTAGATGAACTCCATTCTATTGCCTTCATTTTCTGGTCACTTGGCATTTGCAGTCTTGATTACTTCATCACGGGTTGGAATGAGCGAGAAAGACTGGAGGCCCAATGGTGCGTACCGGAGCACAGAATATGATGGCTCTTTGCAGATGTGTGAATCAGGCAGTGGAAGAGGGCATTAGTGGCCTGTTAATGAAGTACAAATGGTGATGGTGCTGATGATAGTAATTAGGGCCATTTCATACGTACATGTTTGCCCGCGGAGGGGAACAAGCAAATGATGTGTTGAGCCTGGAGGACAGTGCTTGGTGACATGGGGAGTGAGGTGGAGATTGTATAGGGTCCTTATAGGTCTATTCCCAACTGAAAACAAGTTTGCGTATTCTCCTGTCTAGTTTCCCCTTTGTCTCTCAAACAAGGTTACTTTAAAACTCCCAAACAAAAACAAGGATCAAGAACTCCCAAAAGTGAGCTGATTATGGGTGTTGGTTTGCCTGGGATCCAGAATACACACTTGTTCAGTGCTTTACGAAGATGTGAGTCTGGTCACCGGTGAGTCTCTCAGTTTTCAGATGGGCTTGATTGACAGGTGGATTAGCCAATCAGGGACATGCATGGTCGGTTCACATCGGAAAAAATAAAGGAAAAAATATGACAGGGGGCTGAAAAACGTTACAGATTTCTGCAGAATTAATGAGTGAAGCACTAAACTCTGTTATTCTGAGGTGAGATAAATTTGGTTTTATTTGTGTTTTATTTGATGGGTGACCTGTTTATTCTAGGTGAGATAAATTTGGTTTTATTTGTGTTTTATTTGATGGGTGACCAATGAGCTCCTTCATTTCACATGCGTCACTGAAAAAACAAATCTGATTGGACGATCGCGTTTGGCCGGGCTTGAGATGCAATGGAGGACGTGGGGTCCAGCCGGATGTGAAAGATATCATTCTGGTTTTGCCAGGCAAGGTTTTGGGGGCATCACTACTTCCTTCTAATTTCATACATGACTTATTAGTTGATATGGCAAAAACAACATTCAACAACTTATAGAGCTGGGCAGTGGCTGGAGGACTAAAGGGGAGAATGAGGGGGAAGGAGGGTTGGGGTGTGGAAGACTAAAGGGGTGAATCTAGCGAAAGGGAAGTCAGGGTCTGGAAGCTTGACTTGCACTTTAAACTCCGCCCCTGCAGGTATGTGTATGAATGAACAGAGGCCTGTGATGTCACATGTCTCTTAAAATGCAGTGGAAGAGTTTAACCATAGTTGGCAGCACACACTTTTGGGCTGTTTTAGATCATAAAGCTGCAAATGAACCTAGTTTGCTCTAAAATGACAAAATTGGACTAGGAACAGAAGAGAGTGCTATAAAACACCATGTACATGCTTTATTCTGTAAAGCACTTTGAAGTACTTTGTGTACGATTTGCACTATACAAATAAACTTGCCTTGCCCTGCCTTGCTTTGCCTATATAATTTAACAGCAAAAAAAAAAAAAATAATGTTTGGTTTCACTTTAAGTTTAAGTTTAAGTTTTTATTTTCTTCCCTTAAATTAAAAAATCAAAATATAAAAATACTACATTATGGCATTTATACATACTATTTAGTCTAGTTAAGTATTTAAAATCCAAAAAATATCATCATCTATCTAGCATTGGCGAGACATATTTTTTTTAATACATTTACATTACAAATCACACTTGAATGGGCTATAGATTATACATTACTAAAGATTCTTATACTGTATTATATTGTATATCTCAAACATCACATCACGTCTAACGCTAGCGACATGCGTCAGTGAGTGCATTAAGTATCCTTCCCTGCTGCCTAGGTCTGACGCTGCTCGACCGGATTAACAACACTGTTTTCTGCTTTTCAATTTGAAACCAGCACTTTATGGCTTGAGAAAACTGTCAAGCAAAGCCATAAACAGCGCCTCATTACACCAAATGTTTTGTTTTAGCACTTGATGTCCACATTGACACCGCTGAATGTGCCAGGGCGCGGGCTAAGTGTGGCGTTAATTGCGGGTGTCAATCAGCAGGCACAGATCCATATGTGATCGATTAGCTCGGAGCTGATGGAGACGGCTGCAGGGAGAGGCTCATGTCCTTGGACCAACTGTTGCTAGAATTGGATTCAATTCACCTCCATAATTCAATGACCTCAGCTGTATAATGCTTAGTTTCATATATTGTTATTATACATAGATTTCTTCCAGGACTTTTTAACTAATAACAACTATTTTATTATACATTTATACATTTTATTTGCTTAATAAATGGGCCAATGTTAATCTTTGCAGTTTATAAGATGGATAACAGATGTGACAAAATAGCAAATTGACTGGGTTCCATTGCACATTGACATTTTCAACAGCCATATATAGCATCATTTCACTGTTTTTCTTTCTTTTTTTGTGTCTGTATAATACTAGTGTTCCTCTTGAATTGTCTAAGGCAAGCCTTGGACATATTTTACACATTGTTGAAAATCATGTATTATCAGCTGCTAACATTTTTGTTTACACCACATTATTCAGTACAATATGATGCTGACAGTTGTTGGATTCGATAAAGGAAGGTACTCTGCTTTGTCACTCCCTCATTCTGAAGTCTGTTTTCCTGTGTCACTGTGGGCTTAATATCAGAGGCTGCAGATATGAGAGTGTAAATCCATGACTGACTGCCCCTCCTCCTCCGGCTCCTCCTCTGCTCTCAGTGACTGAAGTTAATCCTGTCCCACACCTCACTGTCTCTGCTACATCAGCACCGACTCATCTACAGCAAGTCTCTTGAAAATCCACACTCCTATCCAAACATGGAGTAAGTTATGCAAAGTAGAAATGCTCTTTTAAACTGAATTAATTTCTGCCATGGGTGTATTTTAATAAACTGAGAACTAACACAGACACTTTGTATTGCAGTATTCTTTCACTCCACACCTTGTAGTAAGCTACTTCTGGAGCCACATCTGCCCTGGGATAAACTGCTGTGGCTAGCAATTTGTGACACTCGACCACGGACTCATGCACTGTTGCTATAACAACACCTTCATATTTCATTAAAGCTGGAGTACCCAACTTTTTATTTATCCGCCATTATATTGTGAAAGCAGAACTTTATGCATTGTATAACTGCACAAGAGCGGCCCATCCCGCTTTCCTCCATCATCTGAAAACATTGATCACATGCCCGGAAAACTTTTGCATATGAACACATGCGATTTGCCAAAGGGTTTGTGATAGTCAGGAACAAGTTGGATCTTTTAAACTACCAATCTTGAAGCATTTAGGCAAACAAACAGCTTGTAGTTCTAACAGTACAGTTGTTTTAGTTTTAGTTTTAGTTGTCTATTGTGCAAAATGACATGTAGTTTACATCATTCCTAGCTTTGTGTTTGTGACCATTTCTTTTCCAGAAACAAATCCATATAATTGAAGAGAAATTCCTGTGATGTGCAGAATGAGTTTTTCTCATAGAGAGCAGCACACAAGATACTGCAAATAGGATTCAGGCAGTTCCAAAGGCCGTTAGACACAGAGGGGCCAGTCCATCAGAGGAAGTGGGGAGCTCTGACAGTGTGTTTACCAGAATGGACCTAAATGCCCCCAGGCCTCTGAAACATTAGCTTTAGACTGAGAAGTAATCTGCTAAGGATGTCAGGGCTTGTGTGGACCTTAACTCACAGATGTCAGTGCAACAACTCAGTCAAATAGGGTGGTATCTCTCACTGTAATTAAGAAACTATGGCTATTGCTAACATGTAGATTTTGTAACATAATTGAGTGATACAGTTGATACAGTCCTGTTAATTTGTTCAAATACAGATTTTTAGAGGTTGGTTCAATGCTGGAGCTAAAACTTTACAATACTGTAACAAGTAATAATGCAAATTACAAAGTGACAAACATATTTATGTAAAGAGTGAAAAATACAGGGCATAAAACAGACCACTGTGGAACAATCTTATCCACAAGATAAGTTAATATGCAGAATGTCCAAATTCTTAACCCTGGAGAACCCACAGGGTCAAATTTAACTTCAAAAGCCCAGAGTGCCACTTCTGGCCCCTGCAAAGAGACACCTAGTGGATGAATATTGAACTAAAATGAGCCAGAGTGGCAGTGATTTTGGCCTTGTGTTCTTGTTTCCATTGGCCAAAGTGTGTTTGTACATTTGAAATTCAGTTCTAACATGCAACAAATAAAGCAAAAAAGAACATTGTCTCATGTCTCATTGTATCTGTGTGGTTGACTGATTATTTTCCTAAATTTAAAATACTTTGCATTGACAGTGTTTGTTATTGTGATTCTTTGAAATGATACCCATAAAGCCCAATGGGTCAAATTTGGCCCTGATCCTAAATTAGGGAATAAAGGGTTAAAATTGAAAAAGTGGATATTTTAGTGTTCAGTGAACTTATAGCTGTAATTTAATGCATTGTTCATAATTCTCCAAAGAAGAAAAGGGTTCTTTGGTTCTCCAGGGTTAAGCTGAAAAATATGTGCAGTCATTTTGATTTGGCAAGTCTTGTGAAGTTCAGCATGTAATAGTTTTAGGAACTTTCAGTGTTTCTGCAACAAATTTACATTAGTTTAGTCATTTGAATAATTCTGCAAACCTTTTCGTTCTAAAATCCCTGGCTGTGGAGGTGTGTCTCCCTCTGCGCTCCCAGTGTGTTGCATTATTCTTTTTAAGACACTTTTTCATGACCCCTACCACCTTCCGCCCTCTCTGCCGCTAAATTATTACTGTCCGGTGCATAATTACACTGGTAAGTGCGAGCCATGGCAGGGCCCCACTGTTCCTCTCTGCTTACACCGTGTACTTTTGAAGATTTTGCGTAGAAGAGGATTGTGTGGGCTGTGCTTTCAGATTTTCTAATCAATTCATGGGTGCAATGAAAAGAAAAGTGAGGATGTTTGGGTTATTTCTACATGAGCAGATCTGCGTTGACGGGAGATAAGGCTGGAGCAGTGCATGATGGGATGGCAGATGACTGACAGGAGGAGCTGGAAGAGTGGAAGGGTTTAGTACATTAATAGGAGTTAGTAGTGTCTGCATTAACTTATATTGGGTTAGTAACAAAATGTACTTGGAAACAAAGAGTACGTCACACGCAATAATGAAATCAATGATGACATGACCATATTGAGGTAATCATTAGCAATAACCTATTATTTTTTTTGCTGTTTCTGTGGTTAGTTCCCACTGCTGAATGTAGATGACATGTTAACGCCTAAACGAGGTAGACAGAAGCACTGCTGATGCAAAGGATATGTGTTTTCAAACAGACTAAAACATGAAATACCGATGGAAAAGTACTTTAAATCATATTTAAAGGCCAACAACAACATAAATAATGCATCATCTGAAGGAGACATATGAAGCAACATTGGCATTTATGAGCTTTACAGCATGATATAATGTCTTTCCTCATCTTCTGCCTACACAGAATTTAGAATTTTGTTTGATTCATGCATTTTTGAGCGACCAGAAAATTTCCATTTTCACCTACAACCTATCCCCGCCCACAGCTTGTACTATAGTGAAAGCAATGAAGATACAGGACCAGCAGCAGAGAATCAGTCCTGCAGTTTTGAACAGGAAGTCAATGAATATGTTAAGTAAACACATATATTTCAAGTCCCTGCTTAGACTGCTGCCCCTGCGACCTAGTTCCGGATAAGCGGAAGAACATGGATGGATGGAAATGGATGGATGGATGGGTTTACTATGAACAAAATATATGTGAAACTGTATTTCTAAACATCAGAAAAAAACATCTCTTCTTTAAAAATCAAAATAACATATATTGTTATTTTTTCCATTTTTATTGAAAATGTGTTAATAAAATAAGAGGTAAAGTGCAGAGTTATGTGAAATATGTTCTAAAATAATATAATAATACAGCAAAATGCAAAATAAAAATAACTTGCAAAATAACTTGATAAATATTAAGGAGGTCTTTTGTCATTTTCATCATCAATCAAAGATATTTTAATGGAAAATAGTCACATTTATTAAGAAGTCTTTATCTGAAAGAACTTACAGAGGAAGGCATCTAAATGGTAGAATATCTTGTTTGTTAAACTGTATTTATCCCTGAAACTTTTCTTTGCTGTGATATGTGTGTGTGCTGATGATTCACAGTGACTTACTGTGAAAAGTGAAGTTTAGGAGCCTGTGTTCTCTCATCTCAGCAGGAGAAAAAGCCAAGAAGCCCACATCAGTGTAATGCACCTGTGTGGCACAGGTCTGATCAATCTTTGAAATAACATGACATCTTTCTCTGACAACTTGAGAAGGCACTAAGCTTCACAGTAATTACCACCTAACTTAAGGGATAACCAGTTACCTTTCAAAACATGTTCCTTGGAGTGGAAGAAGGCACAAAATACCACCATCAGTATTTCAGTTGGAACAACATTTGGCCACTAATTAGGAGGTCGACTTTTTAATCCTCACAGTTTTGTTTTGTTTTTTGTTGTTGTTGTTTTTTTCGAGTTTTTAACCATGTGTTCCCTTACAAAGTATCAAAACGCACTTTACTATTACACTTTTACCTCAATATACTAATGCTAAAGTTAATGACAGTGAATACCAGTAAGAAGACACATAGAATACAATAGAATACATTGTTTCTTGGATTCAAGGACAGGACTGTGAGTCCCTTTGTCCCTGCCGTTGCATGGGAGCTCACGTAGATAATGCTATGCAGACTAAAAGATCCTCCTTCACACACCTGCACTGATACACACTATAAAAACTAAAAACACACACTCCTCAGGGCTCTCCCTTTGTCCTTTCTGGAGGGCCTGTAGTTATGCTATACACTTTGGTCTAGCTACGCTGTAGTTTTACCTGTGTGAGACTCAATAAAACCTTCTGACTTCACATTTCAGATTCATGGTCCTGTTTGATGCTTGCACCAGAAACGAACCTGACACCCTCATCATTAACTCACTCAAAGTTATATTTAGAGTCATGCATGTTTGAGTAATGTTTGTTCTCCTGCATTTGAGACACAATTGCTCTGAAAATTTCCCCTACCCCTCGTACACACCCACTGCTCAGTCTCCAATGTTTTTTCTTAAAGTGCAACTACACATTAAATTGACTTTTTTTCGCGTCTAAATGGTGTATATGGTGTTTTAATAGCATTGTCTACTGTCCGTAGTCATTTTTTGGTAATTTTATCGTGAACTAGGTAAATTTGCAGCTTTCAACTCAAAAATGTATAAACGTACGAGTATGTGCTGCCTCCAGTGGCCACTGCAATTGTAAGTGCTTGGTGACATCACGAGAGACTGCCGTGATTACAGCCAGGTGTTTCTGAACGCCTGGCTGCAGGGGCGGAGTTTGAAGCGTGGATATCGGTCACACTCTTTATTTGTTCAGACCCCGCCCCTCCTCCCCTCTCATTCTTTTCTTTAATCCTCCAGTTTATCAGCTCTATTTGAAATGTAGTTTAAGCTCTG
>KN484499.1:0-15926 GCA_000787095.1 Periophthalmodon schlosseri
ATTCTTAATTACAAAAAACACTAGGCATGATGGACAAGTTGCTTCTTATAATTTGGTGTTTTGGTTCAAGACGATTATCCAATCAGAAAGCAGAATGAGCCTCACATGAGTCTCTCATTTGGGTTGCCAGTTTCAATGCTTAAATCCATTACGTTTAAACCTTAAATGCCTGTCTCTGATCTAAATGGTCTCTACCTAAACCCCAGCACTTGCAGCCAATCATGAGTCAGTGCTAGTGCAGCCTCTGCAGCTCAGTGAGTGAATTCTGGAGGTTCTTTCACATGAGGCCTGTCCATATACTGACAATGAAACACACTTATATGTGTCTCTATCTGCAGGATGCATACATTTCCTTTAATGCCATACTGTTACAAATTGTGGCAAAGCAATTGGCATCTTCTTGGGAACAAGAAGGTGGGATACTCTCCACCAGAAAAGTTACGTAGTGCACCTTTTAAAAACACAGAGGGATTTAAAGAGAATAGCAATTAGCACTGATCTTGAGTTTGAATCTCGAAAATCAGATAATCTGAGTCCTTTATGTCGTGATCCACTTAAATAAACCACATTATTTTTCATTCCTTTAATGGTGTTGAATGCCTTGTTGGATTTCACAAACGTTCGTTAATGGGGCTTGTTAATTATTTCATTTTGACGCAGATGTTCAGTGAGTCAACTGTTACAACTGGGAACAACAAACAGATGCACCGTGCTAATGGTTCCCTGATAAATATGAGACTGAAATGTAATATCAACAAAATGTCAACAAACACTTTGCAATGTGTTCCAATTTGACTCACAACGGTTTAATACCGTCAGTGATCTCAGCTTGTTATTGAATGTGACAGTTATTTATTGCTAACCTGCATCTGGCTTCATATAAAAATCACATTGTTGCTTTCAAGATAAGTTTAATTCAGCAGATTTAGAAATGTCAAAGATGTCTTTCCTCCAATAAAACTATTTAATCACTTGTAGATGCTTGAAGATCCTGTATGCATTTTTTCCCCTGTATTTGAGCAAAAAGTGTTTTGCCTGAGTACAGATATATTGTAGCAACTCTTGAGGTCAAAATAAGGCACCTGTGTACTGTCTGCATCTAATTAGAAAGCTTTTTTATAGTTTCAGAATCAGGAAATGCACTTTAGCATGCTGGTTGTTGTTTTTCTTTACTGTCACAGCAAAACTTGTGAAATGTGCTTAAAAACTCATTATGGTCAGTAATTAAGATGCTCAGAATGCATAAAGTAAGTGAGGCATAACTTTGGACAACTGCAAACCGTTGCAGTGTTACTAGTTCTGTTGTTCTTGTTTTTTAAAAGTAAAAATGACGTACAGTGCCTTTTTAAAGAGCACCTGTGTGCTCACTGACACACTCACCTGTTCACTTTGTTGCACTGTAAAAATAATGACCTAAAGTCCGCTTCATTGTTCCTGCTCCTCTGTCTCCTCAGAATTACTGTGTCCGAGGTCTGGAGCTGTTTTCCTCATATCTGTTCCAGGACATTCTAGAGCTGTATGACTGGAACCTCACAGGTACACCACAGATAAAGAAAATCACTTTATTAAATTAAGCTAACAACCAGTGTATTATTATGTATAATCTGGCTGCAACAATGTGACTAGTCGACTATGCAGATAATCCCATCCTAATCGTGTTCTGTTCTCTAACTCTAATGTACTGTTCATATAAACTCTATTTTTGCTTATTTATGGCTCACAAGTACTGTATTAATTACTCCTTATTTTTTATTTTTGTATCTTGGTTATGTTGCTTTCCTTGGCACCTAGCAGAGATGGTTTGTGAATGGCATTAATCAAACAATTTCTAATTGTCCTACACACTGATGCACTTTATTCACACACACGCCCACCTTCTGTTACTTTATTTCAGCTTTTATTTAGTTAAAAATGATTTTTGTACAATGTACAATAGAAATAAGTTGCAGTATATAAAATGTTGGAGAGTAAAGAAACTTGTCAGAACAAAACAGCAGACATTTTCAGAATAGAATAGACTCACTTGATATCGAATAAGAATGCACAAGAACTGTGACAAAGCCTGTAAAAAAAAAACCTGTATGAAATCTAGTAAAATGTAAAAGTCTCCTGATAGATAGAATTTCTGATTTCTAATTTTCTTACTATGAATTTGTAAAAAAATGACTGAATAAGTTCTGAGTTTTATTTCCCAAGGTCCAGATGAAGAGAGTGAAACGCCCCAGTGCCAGCGGTTCCACTTCATGCCACGTTTTGTCAGATTTCTTCCTGGTAAGAGCATTTAGACCATTTGTGTTTCAAAACAATATCTGACTGCCATATTTCTGTATTGCTATTAGATTTACAAATTATTTATTTCAGATCAAGATTCAGTTCACAGTTGACATTTTAAACATCTCCAGGAGCATTACCATTTGACAGAAAACTTAAATCTGAACTGCTAAACTAAGAATCCCATGCATCTGCAGAACATGTTTGTAGAGGTCTAAAGCTATAGGGTTAGCAGCTTTTACACAGAATAAGACCCCGTGGAGACGCAGGGAGGGCATCTGACACACAGTTATTATTACCATCCTGTGGAACATTCCAGTCAAAGCAATTACATGACGGCAGATATGTATAGAGGTAATTTCATAACTCTTACTTAGCAACCATAATGTAAACGAGGGCCAAAACAATAGTTATGATTAGACTAATAAAAATATATGACACCTTTATTTTATAAATTAAAGTGGACTTCCTGTATTCTTTCTTCACAAACTGCCACTTAACTGATGTAAAACTATGATCAATATTTACCAGGGGTACTATCCCATCAAACCAAGTAAGATTTGCAAAAACATGAAAACCTGTCACATTGAAGTCCTACTTTACATGCCATTCCTCTAGCCTCCACTTGATGGTGCTGGTGCTCTATGGTTTGGTTCAGTTTGTTTTGACAGTTTGTACCACCCACCTTCTTCCATCAAAAAACTATTTCTCTTGAAGCTGGAGGACTTTGGGCTCAGACTTGGTGCCTGTGGAGGAAAGGCCTGTCCACTCCTGTGTGCTGTTATGATCTGTGACATTTCTGCTATGCTCTTGTCAAACTCTCATGCATTTGGTACTAGTGTTGTCACGATACAAAAATTTCACACTCAATTTCGATACTAGGAATAGACTCGATATTCAATACCGATTCTGATACCATGATGATAGTAAAAAGAACTCTTTCTGTGGACAATAGAATGAGATTTTCAACACTAAATGGTAGTACTTTATTTTCTATTCCCATGTGGCCTTATATCTGTGTAACCCCTCAGTGTCCAGGTAGGTTCCATAGTGGTCCATGGGCGTATACTAGTCTATGTGTCTTATACTTGTGAAGGATACAGCTCAACATCATTCTAATACTATTCAGGAAAGGTTAATTTCTGTCCTGTGAATTGTTTTAGTATCGATGAGTGTCCAGTTTCGATACTTGTTTTAGCATTGACGTAGTATCTAGTATCTACTTTTAATAACCCTATTTGATACTAGGGTTTAATCACAATCAAATTAAAGTCGCAATTTGAATGGATGTAATTAGCAAATTGCAATGACTGCAATTTTGGTAATACTATAAGTTCCTCCACAATCAACACAATCTCCTGTTTTATTCCGCATAAAAATTGCTTCCCCTGTAGTTTACATCTGTACAAACATGTTCTGAAATGTGATTCTTGTATTAGTTTGTCAGTTCATATCAGTCTTTTGTCAGTTCTACTGGACGTGTTTAAATGTGAACTTTGAGCATATTATTAAAACACAAATCGCAAAGCTAATCACAATCACAGTGCTTGTCAGAAAAATGACAGTTAGATAGTTTTATACATTTGTTCAGTCCTATTTGGTATTGACCGCCTTAAAAGGGCCCATGCCCAAATCAAATCAGTCCCCAAATACTGAATAAACTTGTCTAGTCCTGGAATAGACCTGGTTTAGCTTTGTAAGATTTAGCCTCACCCTGCTCTGAGCCTGCGCTAGCTCCGCTCTAGCAGCTATCACTCTGATTGGTCAGAAGCACACAGTGCCCATTTCTGTCACCGCACAGGTGGGAGGCGCTAGCCCATATTGAGGAAGTAATATGGAAGAAAAAAAATCTTCTGTGGCATTTTGCTCCAATGACACAGGTCACTGAAAACAACACAACGCCATTTTTGGTTCATCTTCCAGATCTTATTATATTTCCTTGATGGTAGATAACATGGTTTATAATTAAATGAAGACCACATGCCTTGGTCACATTTTTGTCGCAAAGATTGACTTTATGGTGTAAAAACAGAATTTATCAATTAATGAGAGCTTTTTTTGGGTAATTCAGCTGTAAAATTAAGTTGCAGATTGTCAAAAGTATCGAAAATCAGATACTAATCAATACCAAAACTAGTATCAAAACCAGATATTCATCAATACTAAAAAAGTGACATTGACAGGAGAGAAATGAACCTTTCATGAATAGCTTTAGAATGATCTTGAGCTGTATTGAGGTTGAAATGTTAGTATCATGACTGTACATAGTTCTTTTGTGAGGTTGGTAACTAGAGTGACCTTGCATTTCTCAGCACAGCTCATACACAGGACTGCAGAGTGAACACAAGGGGAGAGCCAGATTCAAATGGCCCAAATGTTCCTCCCAGGTTTGCTTTCAGACCAAGGATTCAGTCAAATGGAGCTTTGTTAAGGTACTAATGGAAGTCATTTCTCCAATAATAAGAGTTTAATTTCTTCAACTCTACTGCTAAAACTGAGACTTTTGTGTTTTAAATCAATTATCGCCACGGTGAAAAGATTTTGTTCCTTTTAAACTGGTCCACTTTACCCCGCTGTCGATGGCTTGGCTCAATTTGTGCTTTGTAAAATACACTCCAAGTTTTCAGCATTATTAACTTTCAATGCTGTGTCCACTTTTTACATTTTTCTTTTGATTAGAAAAAAATAATGACCTATTCTTCAACACAATACAATTTATTGAAATTAAATTCTATTCTTAAAGGCGCTGTATCTGATTTTTACAGTCTTAAAAACGTAAAAAAAAAAATGAATTGAACTGAATGTTTTACTTGGTTTACATCTTAAACAGGTCGCAGTGGTCCAAAATTATTCCTCCCTGACCTTATGCATTCAGAAGATCCTAATTATTCACCACGATGAGCTTATAAGCACTTTTCACAGCTCTCAGAGACTAGAGCACAGTTTTCAGTCATGGCGAACAACAACTAGCATGCCAACAGCGCACTTCTTGATGATCAGACAAACACTTTAGAATTAGATGCAAACAGTACACAGCGGACCTATTTTGAATTTAAGAGCTGCTTATACAATGGGGCAAAACACATTTTGCTTTAAGACAGTGACAGTGACAGTGGCTCAGCAGTTTGAGCAGTGATACCTCAACCCGAAGGTCGGGGGATCGGTTCTGTTGTTGTGTCCAAGACACTTCCTAGTATGTATGCAGTGTGTGAGTGTTGGTGGTGGTGGGAGGGGCCAATGGTGCAGATTGGCAGCCTCACTTCCATCGGTCTGTCCCAGGGCAGCTGTGGCTACAATAGTAGTTTACCACCATCAAGTGTGAAGTGAATGAATAATGACTGCAGTGTAGTGCTTTGAAAGGCTTCAACAAGACTGCAAAACACATTACAAGTGTAAGGCATTATTATCATTAATACATGGAAAAAAATGTGGTACAGGGCCTTTAAAAGCGTATCGGCAAATATCAGATATCGGTATTGGCTGAAAAGACTCCATATCGGCCTATCCCTAGCTGAACTGGTGTGTATACTCTCCTCTCTGTATGTTTCAGATGGGGGTAAAGAGGTCCTGTCCATGCACCAGGTCCTGTTGTATGTGCTCCGCAGCAGTAAGCCTCTGGTCCCAGCTGAGGAGATCGCAGACATGCTGCAGTGGGAGGAGCTCGAGTGGCAGAAGTATGCGGAGGAGTGTAAAGGCATGATCGTCACCAACCCCGGCATGGTGAGATCATTACTGGGCTTCACATGACATTCTACAGGCCGTAGTTTACCCCATCAAGTTTGAAGTGAATGAATAATGACTGCAGTGTAGTGCTTTGAAAGGCTTCAACAAGACTGCAAAACACATTACAAGTGTAAGGCATTATTATCATTAATACATGGAAAAAAATGTGGTACAGGGCCTTTAAAAGCGTATCGGCAAATATCAGATATCGGTATTGGCTGAAAAGACTCCATATCGGCCTATCCCTAGCTGAACTGGTGTGTATACTCTCCTCTCTGTATGTTTCAGATGGGGGTAAAGAGGTCCTGTCCATGCACCAGGTCCTGTTGTACGTGCTCCGCAGCAGTAAGCCTCTGGTCCCAGCTGAGGAGATCGCAGACATGCTGCAGTGGGAGGAGCTCGAGTGGCAGAAGTATGCGGAGGAGTGTAAAGGCATGATCGTCACCAACCCCGGCATGGTGAGATCATTACTGGGCTTCACATGACATTCTACAGGCCAATAGTATTTAATAGAGACGGGGACAGCTAAATGAATATGGGTAAAATGAAGATTTGTTGTAATACAATGTGTTCTTGGGTCTAGTCACTAATAGAAACAATCAGGTTCAACATTTGTGCATTTCCCTTTTGGTTATTTCGACAGAAAATACAATGTAATCAATAGGGAATACTGTCTCTAGCCCCCATCTGGGAGTATGGCGTGTTGTGGAACTGTCTATCTGGCTGCCCATACCAATCAGGAAGTCAAATTATAAACCAAAATTGTCAAACTAGGGAAAACTAGGTAAAATTATTATTAATTATAGAATTTGCAGTGAAGTTCTGCCTATGATCATTTGGGCCGATTCAGCAGGGGACCTGAGGGCCCACAAGAATTGTTCTTAGAGCCATTTGGCCCCGGGCTATTTGACCCAGGGCCATAGTTTGGACACCCCTGATTTAGGTAGTAGAATGCAGAATACAACATATGCAGGCTTTTATAGAACAATCTTATTGTACCTGTAGTTTAGACCTCTGCAAACATGTTCTAAAATGCATGGGATTCTTGTATTAGTTTAGCAGTTGATATTTCAGTCTTCTCTTGCAAATCTAATCACAATCACATTACTCATTTCGAAAAATCTCATTTTGATTTTTTTTTTTTCTTTTCACAAATCCAAGTTTTGATTTAAATACACAGGATTGCGTGTCACTGGAGTGTATAGCATTGCTCCATTTGTTAGCCTAGTCGAGTCCTTTTACCCTGTCATGTGTGGACTGGACTGCCATCCGGACACAACATAGTCTCAGACTGGTGGTAGAAAAACAGGACTAATTAATATCATTTTCATTAAACTGAATCTGTGGTCAGAACAGTCAGGCAAATCACAGCTAATGACAATAATGACTTTTAGCACCAATTTGTCTTTAATTAGTGAATAAAGCACCAGGATATCAGTTACATGGCAGCTCGTCCAACAAAAGAGCATTCAGCACCAAGTTTGATTTAATTGACCATAATTATACAAATGTAGTCTGGGATAATTGGTTTTAGTCATTATAAGAATCCACATTGTTTCGCTCATCCAAAAGATAATTGATCATTTTTTATTTTAACATTTTAACAAGTTCCCAAATGGTCAATATTCACGCCACATTTTATTAATTGAAGAATGCACTGTAACTTTTCTGTCTCCATGGAGATTGCTTTACCTACAGTGTTCCACAGTGTGGCTTCAAACTTATATATCTTGCATGTGTTCAGTTCAGAGTGTTTAGACATTTAGACATGCTTCTACACAGATCTGACCTGTACCTTGGTCCAGTGATTTCAATTGCTTGTCTCCATAGAGATGGTTTAATACTGTCGTACTGTGGAACATTTTTGAAATCAAGTTTTCACGCTTGTTATTTTAACCTAAAAGTAGGTTTATCATCAACAGATCAGTCTTGTATGATAGGTCCTCAGTTGGTAAAGATATTTGGAACCGCTGAGCCTAAGGCTGGCGGTTCAATTCCAAACACCAGGAATTCGTTCATTGTCATTTGTGTCCTTGGGGAAACACATGCATTAAGATGTTATGTCCAACGAGATTCACATATTTTTCAAATTGGTTCTCCAGCTCTATTACCACAAAACTGACAGTGAAATAGGACTGATAAACAATATTTAATTACCATCTTTCTTTAGTTTGTGATTTGATTTGCAATTTTTGTTTGATTCAGTTCAAAGTAGAAATTGTAATCACATCCAGGAACATTTGGGAAGAAACTGATAAACTAATACAAGAATCCAATTCAGTTCAGAACATGTTTGTAGACTTTAACTAGTGTTGTCACAAAACAAAAATGTCAAACTCCAGTTTGATACTAAGGAGTAGACTCGATACACAATACTGATTCCGATACTGTGATGGTAATAAAAAAAACTTTTTTTTATATCTGTGGTCCTATATCTGTGTAATCCCTCAATGGTCCAGGTAGGTTCCATAGTGGTTCCATAGCACTTGTTCTGATACAGCTCAAGATCATTCTAAAGCTATTCAGGAAACATTCATTTCTGTCCTGTGAGTGTGACTTTTTTTAGTATCAATACTTGTTCTAACTTTGATACTAGTTTTAGTATTGATTGGTATCTGATTTTCGATACTTTTGACAGCCCTAGTCTTAACTACAGGGTTAGTATCTTAGACAGGATGTTTTGGCATTTAAATAATTACAACCTTTGCGATTTGCTACTTAGAACCATTGAAATATCAAATCCCTCCACTAAAGTAATAAAACCTCTCATGTCAGGTAGTCAGGTGAATAATCCAGGGTATTCTTGGTAACATTATAATTACATAGGCTTGATTGACAGCAGCAGCACCGTCAGTTCAACAGGGCTAAGGTTTGATTGGCAGAGTAATATGGAACTTCCTCATAGAAATTCAATGCTATTATCCACCTACATGCATGTCACTATGGTCATTCAGTTCAATACCTCATCCCGCCCACATGGACAGGTAAGCCAATCAGTACGCTCGACCGCTGTAACCTTTAGCATGGCCTTAAGTTCTCGCCTTCCCCAGTACAATCACACATTTAAAATCAGACACAGGTTTATTCAAACCACAGTGACATGAGGCTTTGGTCTGAATACATTTGGTGAAAGCCGATCGTCCTTGGAGAGAAATGGGTGAAGGTGCTGCTTCTGTCATGGGTGAAACAGAGAGAGGGTGAGGTATAGGGCTACAAGATGAATCCAAATCAAATTGTAAATTGAATGGGCTGCACAATATGGGAAAAATATCTAACTGATTTTTTTTGACAAGCATTTCGATCATGATTAGATTTGCGGTTTATGTTTTAATTATAGGAATCTGTTCAAATTTCACATTTTAAACACGTCCAAAAAAGACTGAAATATGAGCTGACAAACTGATACAAAATCACATTTCAGAACATGCTCAGAGAACATTTACATGCTGTACAAACACATGTTAATTAATGTGCTCTGTCCCATATTTAATAAATATACATAAGCACCTACACTACAAGGTTAGGAGTTTTAATGTAGAATAAAACTGCATATTTAAGTTATGGTACTGCAGCATTTGCGATTTTCTAATTGCATCCATCCAAGATGTGATTTCAATTCAGTTGCGATTAATCTTACGGCAAAGTTTTGACATGGACAAAAATGGTGCAGATGAGTTACACTTCAAAATCTAAGAGCAGTCAAAATGAATGCTCTGAGAGTTCTAGTGTTAAAAGGTGTAATTACTCTGCTTAGGGAGATTGTTGGTATACTATACTATATCCATTTTATTTTCATGATTATAATTTAGAAGAAATTCAAAAAACTAAGCGTGATTTGAGAATTTCTACCTTTAACTCCCACAGCAGTCATTTTGACTGCTCTATTAATTTCAGTGTCATTTTTAAATGTACACATACATGTACACATGAGCAACCAACATTCTATGGCAGTTGCTCCTCTCAGAACTCCATTGGCCAGAATGGGAGCTCTAGTAATGTTAGACTTCTGGGAGTCCTAGTGTTAAGAAGCTGTTTTATATATATTTAAAAAGTGTTACATTGATGGCAAAAATCTAAAATTAAATAAATAAAACAATATCAGGCCAAATTTGTGAACAGAACTGCATTATTTATCTATTTGAAATTATATCCAAATCTTGTTCTCATTCTTGTTAACTCAATCTCATGTCTCGTTTCGTTCCATCCTAAATAAAAACAATGAACTACAAAGTCTTTCAAATAGAACTGTACCCTCCTCCATTTTGCCTTCCAACTGTTCTCTCTCTAACCTGTCGTCTTAATAAATCCCTTACAAAGTGAATCATACATGTATTGTTTGTGTCCTCCCTGCTGTGTTGAACCAAGGTCGCCCTCTGCGCTTCAGACCAAATGAACGTTTACCGAGCGCTCTGTGATTATAGCGCACGTATGTTTTCACCCTCCAATCAACAGCGACGCTATAAAAATGTACACCAGGACACCAAATGACCGGAATTAGCATGTAGCTCGCGGTTATTGTAAACACGCCAATCATGGCGACCAATCACACGCTGATTATGGCGAGGTAAATACGGTTTTGAACCAAGGTGATGACTCAGAGCTTTCTAACAAGTTTGTGTAGCAAAGAAGGTTAATGTGAAGGTTAGACATCTGTGCTAGTTGATCATGTCGTATGCTAGTTTTCCTGCTATGTCATAATTGCATGTGAAAGGGCATCTGGGGTTAAAACCTTGCCAAACAATAGTAAAATCCACTTTCTTCACCATAGAAAACTTTCTATACTTGGAGAGAGATGTTAATCTATTTGGTAGCAATATTTATTAAATTAGAAAAAAACAGTTTACAGTTTTACTACAATCACAACTGAACTGAGCCTGTGTGTCCAGAGCCTGTACCTGCAAATAAAGACACATACAAGTGTGTCTCATTGTCAGTATATGGACAGGCCTCATGTGAAAGAACCTCCAGAATTCAATCACTGAGCTGCAGAGGCTGCACTAGCACTGACTCATGATTGACTGCAGGTGCTGGGGTTTAGGTTTAGAGACAATTCAGGTCAGAGAGAGGCATTTAAGGTTTAAACCAACTGGATTTCAACATTGAAACTGGCAACCCAAATGAGAGAGTCATGTGAGGCTCATTCTGCTTTCTGATTGGATCTGATTGGTCTGAGAACCAAAGCACCAAAACATAATGTTTTTATAATTAAGAATAAATCAGCACTAGAATTCTTATTAATATAGTAAAACCTATATTTGATATGAACATGTCTAACTCATATCAGGGACACAGATAACACAGATAGGTCATGTTTATGGAACTTAAAATCTAAATATTACATACAGTTCCACTGAAGTTATGATTTTCAAATCAGGATTCAGTTCAAAGTGCACATTTCTCTCAAATGTTAATGCCCTTGGAATTGAAGAGTGGAATCTGAACTGGTAAACTGATACAAGAATCCCATGCATTTCAGGACATGTTTCTAGTTATCTTCTTGTTTAATGCAGAAGCCTTTTGCGATTCACCATTTGCTTCCGACCACAAATGACAAACTCATTCCTCTGTAGTGATGATTTGAACTTGGCTGGTGACCCCTGGTTTTCCAAAATAACTAGTTTGTATTCAGGAGGAGAAGCCCATGTCAAGGTTAGCCATCTGTAGCAGTTTATCAAACCTTATGCTTCAGTGTTTTCACACAGAGACAACCCCCAAAAGAGACATGCGCTTGGGAAGGCTACTGGACACATGCGCCTGTCACTCTGATAAAAGCTACAACTATTTATCATCCAACAAAGAGGGAAGGGATGCGTGAAGAATTCAAATGAAATAACTTTAAAGTTTCATGTTGAAAACTAACTTGTATGAACTTATTAAGCAAGAAAAGTGTCATTCAAAGACATCAGGAGTCTACCCCACAACCTCCTGGTGACAGGGAGGAGACAGAATAACTACTCTGCCACAGTAACACAGGGACGACATGCACACTCCATTCAGAGATCAGGAGTCTAACCCACAACCTTCCAGTTTATTGGCTCCATGACAGTACTGTACTATAGACCATTACTGAGGCTAGGGTCAAAACTGCTTTATTTTAATGGTTGGAAGGGCCACCATGGTTCAACTTGTAGTTATCTCTTTCATTTCATATCAAGATTTCCATTGGCTTTCACCAGCTTAAAATAGGATCACACACACACTGTTGCTTTATGTTTCAAAGCACTTTAATGAGTAGTACCCTTTTTTTTATCTAATTGAGTTCAGTGATGCCTCAATGTTGACTTTACTGAGTGATGGACAGACAGTAATGATAGAGCTTATATATTTTATCTTATTTAAAGGCGCTGTACCTGATTTTTACTGTCTTAAAATAACATGAAAAACAGAACTAGTTCAGTTCAGTTCAGTTTTAAAACTGTTTACAATGGTCCAAAGTTATTCCTCACTTACCTTATGCATTCAGAGCGTCCTAATTATTCACTACAACGAGTTTATAAATGCTTTTCACAACTTTCAGAAACCAGAGGGGGACAACTAGCATGCTAATGGCCACTTCCTGATTGTTGATCAAGTCCTTTATAATTAGATGCAGACAGCACACAGTGGACTTATTTTGCATGTGAAAACATGTGAAAAAATCAGGTGCGGGCCCTTTAGCTTAAATGTGTGGGCCCTGACACAGAACAAATAACAGATTTTATATTCATATTATTCATGTTGATACTTTTATGTTTCCCCCCTGGTCTGGTCTTGACTCATAAATAAAAGGCTTTTAATTTCATTTTTTGCTCACTGTATGCAAAAACCTTTTGAAAATATACATTCTAAATATACTTTATTTCTTCATGTGTTGTCCCTTAAATGTTCTATATTACACAAAATGTACTATTGTGAACTTTAAGCCATGTTATAATGCTGTTACCTCATCAAAAACATATCTGGAGTTGAGTTGTGTTTTGTTTTATTCACACATGCTTGAGTAACCCTGATTTATTAGCCTGTCCACATCTCCAAAGCTCAAAATGCTCTGTTCCACTTTGTGATGTCATGAAGTGATAGTTTTCAAGTTAACAGCTACTTTTTACCTTTAGTTCAGTAGAGATTGGTAATTCCAGGACTGAAATCATCCAAATGATTCTAGTGAAGGTGTATGGAGTTTAAAAACACAGTGGATTTGCAGGGTTTGTGTGTTAAACATGTGTGAATGAAGTGAAGGTGTAGGAGTTTAAAAACACAGTGGATTTGCAGGGTTTGTGTGTTAAACATGTGTGAATGAAGCAAAACACAACTCCAGGTATGTTTGTGATGAGGACACAACATTAGAACATAGATCAGAAAATAGCATAATATGGACCCTTTAATTAGACTTTTATTCTAAATGAACTGTTGTGTTTTTGTGTTTCCAGAAGCCGAGCTCGGTGCGGATCGACCAGCTGGACAGAGAGCAGTTTAACCCCGAGGTCATCACTTTTCCCATCATCGTGCACTTTGGGATCAGACCTGCTCAGCTCAGCTACGCAGGGGACCCCCAGTAAGAACACACAGGCCATCATTTACACTTGTATCAAAAGTCCAAGCTCGCTGTCTTGCATCAAGCAGAGCCGTCAGTGCAAATTTCACATGGATCAGGGAAGTGGGTGCCATATTGGTTCCATTAAATGTTTTTTCTATGGCTTTTCACGAACTTTAACAGGATGAGATGGTTAATTCAGATTCAGTAATTACATTTGGGCAGTTAATGCAGGTTTCCTTTGGAGCACATTTGTTTACAATAGCAACTAGAACCAATATGGCACCTATGGAACTCCTGACCAACCCTAGCTCAAGGTCTGGAGATTGGTCCCCACTAGTGATGAGCTCTAGTGATTTTAGTTTCGATCCAATACTGTAATACTGTGGCAAGTACTGCAATGTTAAGCAGACAGCAGTGCCAGTGAATTTCGTATTAAACTGCATTGAAAATCCTCTGCTTTAAAGAATTTGACCTTGGTGTTCAGAGGCTATCATTATTTTAATAACGATTTGAACAGAATCATGCACAAAATAAATATATGAACAGATGATACTGTAATATAACCAGATGTATTAAATTTATTCAAGCTTGATTTAAAAATGTTGATATTGGGGATCTTTGGTCGAGGTGTATTCCTTACCTATACTTCCTTACTTTCTTTATTCATTAAATACTGCAATTATCTTTACATTATTTTAAATGGTGTCTCTCCCAGCTGTAATTTTTCTTATTGGGTTTTTCATTGGGATTACTTTGTTCTGAGTCAGTCTCCATGGAGATGTTCTTGTTTTGCCTAAAATGTTTCACAGTATTAAACTTATCTATCAAGGAGGCAAGCAGAAAATGCTGCCAGAGAGATGACCCCTCACAGTAAGACTGCATGCTCTTCAAGGCATTTTTGTGCAATAAAAACATGTAACTGAATAAAGCACGTGACGGATTCCCGACCCAAAAAGTTACATATTGCATCTTTAGATTTATTAAGAATTGAAAGCCTCAAAAGTTCTTATTGCTTTTGAATGGACCAAGCTCTTGTCTGTAACAGTATCATCACAATTATAAAGAGCTTTCTTTTCCTCCTCATGTATTTCCCTGTTGTCTTCATATTTGTCCTGGGTCCCATTGACTTTCCTTCTATTCGTGTTGGAGCTCAGAGGACACTTGACACGTTGTTTATCACCGCAATCGAACAATAGTTTCAGAAAAAAATACAAATAAAATGGTGAATAAATAAGCCTGACATTTGAACATGCCTTGTCACACGTCCCAGGTTAGCGTTGCTAGCTTTGTTTAGCGCTTCGTGAATAGTAATGTTGAACAACAGCGCTCCAGTGGGGGATAGTTTAATGTGTGGATGCATAATTAGAAAAGCTGTAGACGAGAGTGGAGTCATCTGCTTCAGTCTCTGAGGTCTGAACACAATAATCACAACAGAAAACCAGCGCCAATCAAAGTCCTACACAGATACTCGCCACACAGATCAAAAACAAAAGATATCTTGCCATGTTTTAATGATAAACATGTGGATATAAGTATGCAATATGCCTTCATCTGACTTTTTTGCAGTTTTTTTAGTAGTAGCAGTTGTAGTAATAGCCGTCGTAGTAGTTGCATTAGTACCACCAGTCTTTTAAAATGAGATTTCTTATGCAAAATCAGCTGTTAACCATGTTTATAATTTTTTCCCTTCATCTTTAAACATAGCCTGTATAAAGAAGTGAACTAAGTGAGTGTGACGTCACCCACAGCGTTTGGCTCCAGTCAAATGAAGCTCATCGAGGATAGAGTAGTTATAGGGGCCAATTTGGAGCAAAGTTCCATATTTGACCGCGAGTATCATAGCAACCAAAGAGCCAATCTGGAGTGAGGCTGTTGAAGGTAACACCCCTTCCAGCCTGCACCGCTGGCTTAGCAGGGAGTGGACACTTAGCAACTCTGTCAGTCAAACCTGTTGCTAACCCTAGTGGGAGCGACCTTAGGCAAAGAAGTCACCTGATTTGTCTGTTATTAATGTTCATATCTTGAGTTACGGACACAATAGTGAAAACCCCAGGATCATGTGGAACAGGTTAATATGAACATTTTAAGACCAAAATGACGAGTCTGACAACAGCAGTTACAGAGAGAGGGGCCACAGTTTTTCAGTGTAAAGTGAACTGGAGCCAGAGTCGATGGTGCCCGAAGTGCGCCCATGATCTCTTCCTATTTGGAATGTGGCGGCTAGCGCGTTAGCTATGTCCATTTATATATACAATCTAGGTCTTTAAATCATTCAAGGTTGTATTTTGGGTGATTTATGCATATTTGAGTAACCTTGTCTTGTATTTGAGGTGCCATTGCTTTGAAAATTCCTGTTTCATCCACCCCCTATACATGCCCACTGCTCGGCACTTACTTCACTCTTCAAATTTGAAATCTG
>KN484500.1:4903-20371 GCA_000787095.1 Periophthalmodon schlosseri
CAGGAGCAGACAGGAGCAGACAGGAGCAGTGGCAGTTAAGTGTCAGGTACAGAACAGGGCCAAGATCAGCTTTGGGGTTGCTCTAGTTTTTCTTAGACAGAACACGGTTGAAATGATTTGTTGATATATTGTGCCTGGGGCCTCTAACTTTAGTCCAGCTATGAACCAGTCTGACAACCGTTTATTTATTCTCTACGGCTAATTTAGATTCCACCAAAAGGTGAATGTTAACCACTCTGCTACCAAGAATAGTTTAGTCATAACACAGTTCTGTTTCATGGTTCGGTCCTGGATTGGTCCTGGTTCAGTCCTGGTCCAGTCCTTCTGGCCCTGGTTTAGCCCTGGTTTAGACACTGTTTAGTCCTGGTTTAGACCCTGTTTAAACCAGGACTGGGACTAACCCAGTTCTAAACCGGTTTAGTCCTGGTTTAGAACTGGGTTAGACCTGGCTTAGTCCTGATTCAGTCTGGGTTCAGTCCTGACTCATTCCTGATTCAGTACTTGTTCAGGCGTTGTTTGATTGTGGTTCGGTCCCGGTTCGGTCCCGGTTCAATCCCGATTCGTCTCATCGTGTATTTCACAAACCAAGGCAAAATTCCACACGCATTCGAAAATATTCCGCACCTCTCCATATCCGTGTCTCCCTGGCTCTCCATTTGGGATCTCTCTATAGAGCTTTGGCAGAGATCCAGATATTATGTAATCCAATCATAATTTATAGCAATGTTCCTGTATTTTAAAAACTCTGGACTTCTTAGAACAGATCATAATATGAATTCTATGGTGGAATTTTCTGTCAGATTGCAGATTTGTTGACCTGGTTTATGGTTAATATCCCTGTAATTAATGCGTCTATCCACATGAAACAAAAACTGGCACAAAGTTCAATGTCTTCTCTTTTAGAATAACTACACAAAAGTTAAATGATTTTTTCACAAGAGCTCCAGAAAGTGGTGCCATTATTCAATCCCAAAGACGTGATTGTTGTCAGTTGAAAGGACCAAGCCATAAGATTAATATGACAAGTTTGTGGAGCCAGTCCCAAACAAATAATGATAAGATTCAACATTTGTGACCCCTGCCCTCTATCTGAAATGATGACATCATCAAATTATAAAATGTGAATGCAACCTATATAGACATTAAAGAAACTGTATGTAAGATTTTTATTTTAAATTTCATGACCTAAATGTGTCCCTAGATATGAGGTAAACATGTTCACATCAAATACAGCTTTTACTGATAACAATTGTAATGCTGGTTTATTCTTACTTACAAAAAGACATTGGACATGGTGCCCCATTTATTTATGTTATAATTTGGTGTTTTACCTAAACCCCAGCACCTGCAGCCAGTCATTAATCAGTGCTAGTGCAGCCTCTGAAGAATTCTGGAGGTTCTGATCTTTCACATGAGGCCTGTCCATGTACTGAGAATGAGAAAAACTTATATATGTCCAGGTTAAGGCTCTGGCAACACAGGTTCAGTTGTGACTGTAATACATTTTTTAAAACTGTAACAGCACAGGACACCCACAGTTCCTTTAAAGGTTTAACATTTGTGGATATTGAATTTTGAGAATTCTATATAAACAGACATCCAACAGACATTTTGACATCCAGTTCCAGAGTTTGCAGCTACAGAATGGTATTTGGTTTCAGCACACATACTAGGCTCTGTGTTAACCCGACAGTTTTCCTGAATGTCTCTCCTCATTCTTCCCCCCCTCATTCTGAATGTAAATCTAAATTTTGATGAAGTTTATGATTTGACTTCCGGCAGCAGATATGATATACATAGAGGTATGTTACTTAGAAACCATAATGTTAACAAGGGCCAAAAAAGTCTTCCTTGTGCAGTTTTCCGTGTTGATGACATAGGTAGAGAGATTCTGTTAGAAGTCAGCGCTACTTCCTGTATTTGTAAATGTACTGATTTGTCCTGTGTAGTACTACTGTGATCTGTGTGAGGACATGGAGCCAGACACCATTGATTTCCATTCAGCCTCCTGTCTTCAGCAATAATGTCCCTCATAAATGTCCCCAGTACTGTGTCCTCACTACATCGTCCTAACAAGTGCATGTCTGATCGCATTCGTGAGAATCTGCAGCCAGGAGAGCTCAGGTTACATTGGAGAGGGAGAGGGAGAGAAAGAGAGAGAGGAAAAAAAGAGAGGGGGAAGAGGAGAGAGAGGAGTTTTTGTCTGTGCCACATACCCTTTAAAGCTATCTGCTTTCTGTAAGTTTATTAGATTTTTTGTTACCAGTAGATGGCAGATGTGAAACCTGTTCCCCACTCTCCCCTCACCTGGCACCTCACCTGGCCCCTCCCCCTCTCCTCACGTGCCACCTCACTTGGCCCCTCCCCCCTCTCCTCACCTGGCACCTCACTTGGCCCCTCTCCTCACCTGGCACCTCACCTGGCCCCTCCCCCTCTCCTCACGTGCCACCTCACTTGGCCCCTCCCCCCTCTCCTCACCTGGCACCTCACTTGGCCCCTCTCCTCACCTGGCACCTCACCTGGCCCCTCCCCCCTCTGGCCCCTCCCGCCTCTCCTCAACTGGTACCTCACTTGGCCCCTCCCCCCTCTCATCACCTGGCCCCTCCCGCCTCTCCTCACCTGGCACCTCACTTGGCCCCTCCCTCCTCTCCTCACCTGGTCCCTCCCTTGGCCCCTCCCCTGGCCTTCAGACTCACCTGTGCTCTCTGGTCTTCTTCTGTCAGAAGCTTGCACACTATCAGACAGCAGTAACGTAGTCTAATTCCAGAGCTTCAACTCGATTAATCTAATGGATGCTCATGACATGTCTTTAGATGCATTGGATATTCTTTAGTGTACAGCCCCACTGAAGTCCACAGAAACATCCCACCACCTTGGGCCAAGAGAGTCGGGGACCTTCTTGCTGTGAGGCAGAGATGTTACCTGACTCTGTAGGTTACTAAATATTTGACTACACCAACCCTTGTCCTCTTCATGCTTCAGAATTTGTCCGTTTACACATTTAGTGAACTAGACTAGATATAACATGGTGAATAAGGATGCACCGATCCAGCTTTTCAGTTTCGATCCTATGGCTTTAAGTATCTGCCAATACCCGATATTAACCGAACCAGCACCAAGACTGAAAACAGCATTTATTTTCTTACCAAACTGATCGAAATGTGTCATGTAGCTGTTACTTATCTGTTGAGTAATGACAGAACAGCTCTATGTAAATAAAAATTTAATTTTCTATTTCTAGGCCAACTACGACCGATAAATAAGTCTTATTACATCAATTTAAATGTACAACCATTATATCGGCTGAACCGGTTTTTGGAAGCCAATATCCCACCGGGCAAATGTTTTTGTATCGGTGGCGGAATCTTACACCCGTATCGGATCAGCGCATCCCTAATGATGACTATATAAAACACTGCTGTAAAAATGCCAGATTGTTGCCAGGGCTGATACCCACCCATTTTCTCTCACTGACACACTCTCATTCATACACCAGTGTCATGTTTTTGTATCGGTGGCGATATCTGACACCAGTATCGGATCAGCGCATCCCTAATGATGACTATATAAAACACTGCTGTAAAAATGCCAGATTGTTGCCAGGGCTGATACCCACCCATTTTCTCTCACTGACACACTCTCATTCATACACCAGTGTCTTGCCCAATGACACAACTACGGTACTAATTTGCACTAATCTGAGCGGGGTTTGAACCACTGACTTTCAGATTGGTGGGCGATTTTGGATGACCTCTCTCAGCCTCACGTCCTCGTACCACACAGTCGGTAAATGCCATAATAATACATAACAAAGGCCTGGTGTAATGACATAAGTGCAGCTCTGTGAGGAGAGGAGGATTTCTGTGTATTGGCTCAGACCTGTGATTACCGGCGCCAAGCAGGTTTAGTTTATTCCTCACAAACCGTTTATCTTTTAGTTTCAGGTAATTCCAAATCTTTCATAAGCTCCATATAATTTGTTTTGCCTCGTAGACTGTCCTGAGACTTGACAAACTAAAGTGTAGTTCTATGTATGATAGTCATTTTTTTAATAACTAATTAGAGCTGCAAAGTTTAGTGCTAATGCTAAATTAATAGACCCCCTGAACATCTCGTAGCCTCCGATCGCACCCATCGGGTTCTTTGACCTGCTGTAGAGGGACAAGAGTAGTCTGACAGACTTTCGGGCAAAGATGATTTGAATGTGGTTGTTTAGTGCACTCTTCACTTCCCTGTGCATGTGAGCGTAGAGACCAAAGTCCAGATTTGTTTGGGTCTCTTGGATCGGGTGGTGTGGCACAAGTGGAGAGGCCGGCTTAATATTTGCTCTTAAAAAATGGAGATTATTGACGCTTGTTTGCAACGCTGTGATGTTGTCCATTTACAAAAAACATTTTAACATGTTAAATAAGTTTCATTTTCGTTTTTTTGACTCTCTGAGGCCCCCCTCTCTTTGCTCTCTGCGTTAAGTCACTCCCCCTTCAGAGCCTCAGAGCGATATGCACATCCGGTTCATCAAGTTGCTGTGTACAGCTTTGTATCATGTTTTTGTATATTTATGGAAAGCATGGATGATGTGGGATTGTCGGCTTAGCTTTAGACATAATTGTTCTGCTAACGGTGAGGAGGGTTCGAATAGTGTCCGGGAGAGATCACTAAAATACTCAAACATGCATGGAAGACATCTAAAACCTCTTCAGGCATGTTTTTGATGAGGGAACAACGTTATAACATGGTAGAAAGCTCCAAAAAAGTCAATTTTGCATAATACGCCTTCTTTAATAATCGTAAACGTAATTTGGAGTACAGATACTAAAACACATATGAAGAGACCTTTTTATAACAAAGACAGTGCCATTATTAAACCAAAATGTCAAATAATAAACAATTTCTGATTTCATCAATACACTATTTTCATAAATATTCTCTGTCTAGAAGCCTTCACTAATCACTGACCAGTTCACTGTTAAAATAATCGTTAGTTGCAGCCGTACTTGAGATGATATTTGTTTTTACTCCTTTTATTTATTTAAATTCAAATTATAGAGACTCAAATGCTGCGTTCACATTTGGTCCTGTTTGATCCTGGCTTAGTCTAGATGTTGACTTGGTCTGATTCTGCTTTAGTCCTGGTTAAGCCCTGGTCTAGTCCAGGTTTTTTTTTAGTCCCAATTTTGCTGTGGTTTGTGTGTGAAAATGTGAAATCACAAAGGCTGCAATTTTTGATGTACCATATTTCCTCCACAAACAACAAAATCTTCTGTCTTATCCTGTATAAAAAGCTGCTAATCTTGTAGTTTATATCTGTACAAACATGTTCTGAAATGTCCCAGTGTGTCAGATGCCCTCCCTGTGTCCATGTCTTATTCTGTGTAAAAGCTGGTATTGGAATCAGTGTTGAGTGTTAAGTCTATTCCTTAGTATTGAAATTGAGTTTGAAATTTTAGCATCGTGACAACACTACTTTGAACAGAATCCTATTATTGACATACATTAAAAATCTAATCTCAATGCTTGTCAGAAAAATCTCAATTACGTCTTTTTCTTAAAACGTGTAGCTCTTATTGCTTAGAATGATAATCTAAACAAAGACAGTCGGAGTGTTCCCTCTCTACTTCCTGTCTGTGCCAGGATCAGCTGACCTGGGTTCACTCTGCTTCCTGTCCAGCCCGACGTGTCCGGGTGTGCCCTGAGAGCCGGGACATCCACGGGGCCCGGGGAGCCTGCTGCTGTTGTATTATTCACGCACAGACATGGAGGACAAACGAGGCCAGAGCATGTTGTAAGGGCTAAGAGAGGAGAGAGAGGAGAGAGAGGGAGAGAGGGAGAGAGGGGGGGGGGGAGGGAGGGAGAGAAGAGAGAGGGAGAGGGGAGAGGGATGGAGAGAGAGGGAGGGAGGGAGAGAGAGCGATGGAGAGAGAGGAAGGGAGGGGAGGGAGAGAGGGAGAGGGAGAGGGAGAGAGGGAGAAAGGGAGAGGAGAGAGAAAGAAAGAGGGAGTTGGAGGAGGCAAGGCAAGTTTATATGTATAGCACAATTTGTACCCAAAGTACTTCTAAGTGCTTCACAGAATAAGGTCGTTTTCACACTGCCACTAGTTAGGTCGACGTAAAAGAGCATTTGCTTTGAGAGTGGTGCACACTCGAACAGTTTCTTTGTAATAGTGGGGAGATTTTTTGCCATTTTTACGTGAAAGATTTGAGCTGCAGAGGGTCAAATAAATAACTTCTCTGGCTAATTATTTGTTCTTTCCGCTGTTTATGTGTTGCAGCGCTTGCCTTTAAATGATACTGTCTTTTTAAAAATAGGCTTACTGGGACTATCCTGCTTTGTGTCAGTGGCATAAAGTAGTTTCAATATTATCTTTTTATCGTTATATTTCTTTGAAGCAATATATCGTGCTTCAAAATTTGATATTGTGACTTGTACACAGGCAGAGCTGCTTTAAAGTCTATTCTCTGCGTCACTGGAAGCTAGTTCAGAGACCTGAGCACAGGACTTATGTGCTCATACTTCCTGGTTTTAGTCAGGACTTGAGCAGCAGTGTTCTGGATGTATTGCAGCTGTCTCACTGCTTGTCTGGAGAGGCCGTTACAGTAATCTGACATACTGTGGTTGGTTAAATCTGGTTTAGACAGGATACCTTTGATTTTTGGAATGTTTTTAGATGGTAAAAAGCTGCAGATGTTATTGATTTGATGTGGCTGTTAAAGTTCAAGTCTGAGTCCATTATTACCCCTAGATTTCTAGCCTGATTTGAAGGGTTTAAAGAGAGAGAGACTGGAGGTGACTGCTGACACTTTCTCTTTGTTTCTGTGGGCTAAAGACTATGACTTCCGTCTTGTGTGAGTTTATCTTGAGAAAGTTGTTTTGCCACACACGGATTTGTTGGATGTAGTGGCAGAGTGAATCCACTGGTCCATGTTTACCTGCTGCCAGTGAGACATAGATCTGAGTGTCATCTGCATAGCTGTGGTAGGACACATTATTGCTTCGTATTAACTGGCCTAACGGCAGCATGTAGGGATTGAACAGATGGGGTCCCAGGATTGACCTCTGGGGCACCCCACCTGTCAGGACCGTGTGATCTGAGACACAGTTTCCAATCTCAACGAAGTACTCCCTGTCTTCTAAATAGGACTTGAACCAGTTTAGTGCCAAAGATGCCCACCAGTCCTTTAGTCTCTGTAAGAGGATCCCATCGACAATGTCAAAAGCAGCACTCAACTCTAACAGGATCAAGACTTTGCAAATCAGTGTTCAGGCGGATGTCATTTGTCACCTTGATAAGAGCAGTCTCAGTTGTTACTGCAGCTCCCAATAATGTCTGAAAAATACCTCGCCCTTGTTCTACATAAACTGTGACTGTACATGTACAAGAAGAAGGGAGGGAACCACCAGCATGTTGTAAGAGCTGTTTAGACTGAAGAACAGATCATATACTCTCACTGAGAGAGGAGAGAGGGAGGAGAGATGGAGATGGGAAGAAAGAAGAGGGAGAGCAGGAAAAGGTGAGAAAGAGGGAGAGACGAAAAGCAGAGAGGAAAGAGGGGAGAAAGGGAAGGAAACAGGAGAGCGAGAAGGGAAAGGGGAGTAAGCGAGGGAGGGGAGATGAGAAAGGGAGATGGATGGAAGAAATATGAGGGATGTGGAGAGAGAGGAAAGGTGGAGAACGAGAGATGAGAGGGAAGGGGAGAAAGAGTGAGAGACAGAGGGGTGAGATTGGAGGAGAGAGAAAGAGGGGGAAGAGAGTAGAGAAAGGGAAGAGAACGTGAGAGAGAAGAGGGAGGCGAGGATGACAAGAGGAAAACAGGAAGAGAGAGAAGAAGAGGAGAGAGGAGGAGAGAAAGGAGAAAAGAGTGAGAGGTGCGAGAGGTTAAGTGTTGACAATCATGTCAAAAAATAGCATATTTTTGGACAACCAGTAGAAGTTGAACAAATGTGAAAAATCTGGCAGATGACTGATATTTTCCAAGTGTTGAATCAATTGATTGGTCTAATTATTACTGTGATGAGTTTTTCACAATTCTCAGAGACCAGAGCAGAGACTTATTTTGACCTCAAGAGGTGCAATACAAGGGAAAAAAATCTAGTACAGGTCCTTTTTAAGTATATTTCTACTACATTACATTGCATAACATATTTCTATCACTTGACTGTCGCCAGACACATGCTGTAAGCTGAACTCCAAATGCCATAACTGTTTATCATAGGGATCTTCTGTTTCATATCCACAACCTCTCTGCACTGTGTGCGCTGTTACATCAGACCTTCCTCTCTGCTCCTCAGGCTGCTTTTCTGATACTGTTATTCCTTCTTGAGTAATATATTGTACAGTGTAACAGTACTTTAAGCTTGTTGGCAATATGAAATGATTTGAACGTTTGTTTCTTGCACCGCTCCATCAGATATGATTTTGTTTTTCTCATTTTTATGGTCTATCATTTGAAAATAGAATACCAGATTTTGTGCATTATTCAATTACATTCATATAACATTATAAATATAATTATGTACATTTAAAAAAAAATAAAAATGTAAAGATGTGTGTGAATGGTGTGGTGATGGGTGTATGTCCATCTTGTGCAGCGTAATCCTCTTAGAGCAGCCAACTGACCTACATACACAGGACTGCAGGCTCACGGGATGGGCAGAGGAGGGGGTAGAGGGGTAGAGGAGGGGTAGAGGAGGGGCAGGGGAAGAAGAGGAGAGAAGGGTCAGGGGGCAGAGAAGAGACAGAAGAAGGGTAGAGGATGAGGGCTAGAGGAGGGACAGAGTAGGTTTGGTGGGGTAGAGGAACGGAGGGCTAGAGGAACAGAGCAGGGTTAGAGGTGGAGCAGAGGAGGAGCGGAGATGCAGAGTAGGGACAATGCGCAGGAGGGGGCAGTAAACATCACTTCATTGTTAGTACATCACACAGGGCATAGGGTGCAGAGGAAGCAATAAGGGTAGTGAACAATTTGAAAGGTTTTTAATATAAAAAAAAAACAACAGCACACACATCATGCAGAGGGGGTTGGGGGGGGGTAGTGGGGTCAGAGGGGTAGTGGCCTGGGGCAGCAGAATGTTCAATGACAAATGTATGTGAGCCCATTAAGTCTGATGCACAGGCCTGAGGCAGAGGAGACCTGACTACACATCCTCTTTTATATCTAAGGCTGAACACTACAGCTGAGAAAATGCTATTGACAACATATACAATGTGTGTATATTTACATATACATATCACATTCAGGTTTAGTTTACCCACAGTTAAACCTTCAGGCAAACAGTTTATTGCAGAAACGATTCAATAAAGTAAAAACATAACTGTATTTAAATACAAAACGTGTACTTTCAGAATTACTATTTTGATCTTATCTCTGTTAGGAATAGATCTAGTTTTGCTCAGGGTAGATCCAACAACCAATGGGCCTTCTTGCCGCTCCCTTACCGCAGCAGGGGGTGCTATTTCACCCCCAGCACCTCTACTTCCCATGGTTTTGCATTTAACCAGTTGGGGCCTGAGCAAATCAGGGATGAGCACTGATCAGGTAAGAGGAACCCTAGGTGGCAGGGGTTACAGTAAGACTGAATATGTAAAGAGCGTCCCCTGTTTGAAACACTAGCAGTCGCTCTGACTTTGATTAAAATTGATTAAAATCATAATCGTCCAGTGTGTGCAAAAAACTCAAGATTGTATTTTTTGGTCATATCGCCCAGCCCTAGTATAGGGTGAGGGGCCGGAGGGGCTGGATGTGTGGACCTCAGCACCTGCTTTAGGTTACTCCTCAGATGTGTGTTGCATCATTCTTTATAAAATATTAAATATTTTCCAACCCTAACATGATATGATAATGTAATGATCTGACACAATTAGCAGGCGGGGCATCCAAGTTAAAATCTTGCCTGATCACCAAGCGGCGATTTCACTTTGACAAAATAGATACATAAAAAACAGTCTCATATTAGCCCTGGCCTGGTATCTGCACTCAAATATAAAAATCCATATTAGTGGGTTAGTGCTGTCTGCTGCTCGGACTGGAAGAGCACAATTAAAAGCTCCTCTGTTCTTTACAGTGTGGGGAGAGTGCATGTGTCTGGGAGCGTGCACGAGCCTGGGAGCGTGAACGTTATTCAGGGCGTACATGCTAATTATTAAAGTATAAGCATGTGTAGAGCATGTGAACTTTGGAATAACATCTGGTAAAGTATTTTTTCTGATTATAATCTATGGCACATTCAAATTATTATTTAACATTTTGTTCATAGGGGGTGTCTAGGGGGTAGGGTAAAATAAGGGTAATTTTCAGATCCGTAGCATTTAAAGTTGTTTTCTTCATTAAAAAAAAAACAAACTAAAAACTAAAACTAAATACCAGGAGGAGATGTATTTTGTTCACAGATGAGAGTGAAATCCTGCAGCTCAAAATGCTCTGTTCCACCTGCTGATGTCATGAGGTGGAGCCCTCCCCCTCCTGGCAGTGCTCCTCTTTGTTTTTAAACTTCGTTTTTAACTCCATATTCCTTCACCAGAGACAGCAGCTGGTGTTTCGAGCCATATTTGAACTGTGATTTACTTATAAGATGTTACATCAGCCCACATATTTGTTTCATTTAATTAGTTAAATCATATTTTTAAAAAATACACTACTGAAGTTTATTATGACAAAATTCAGGTAAGCTATTGGATATGTATGATGTTATTTAGCCCAGTGCTCTTGAGCCTGTTGTGTTAATGGAGGCCGGATGTTTTTGCTCTGATCCTCTTATATTCCTGTCAATCGTCTGACAGAAACTCCACCCCCTGACTCTGTGTCAGCCAATCACAGCAGAAGCTCATTGACTGCTTCCTGGTCATCAAAGCACAAGCATAATTGTGTTATTTAAGATGGATACTGGATTAGTATGGGCTAGTATGGATTTTCTGTGAAAGCTGAGCCAAAACACAATAAGACATTTGTAATATTGATTCAGTTTGTGTAAAATAGTGAAATAGGTGAATAAATCATTCAGTGTATAAACAAACTGGCATTTGTGCTAATGCTAAGATGAAGGTTTCTGAACTTGTGTGGTTCTGGTAAGCATCTAGTGACTGGTCCTGATTGTGGTTGGTTAATCAGCAAACTCCAAATGGTTATCCCACAGATGAAAGGAGTGGGGATGCACCAATCCAGCTTTTTCAGTGTTGATACTGATTTCAGTACTTGACTATGTGCCGATTCCAGATATCAACCGATAACCAGTGCAGAGACTGAAAATTGCATTTATTTCCTGAAAGCAGACCTATTATGCAAAATTGACTTTTCAGAGCTTTTAACCATGCTATAGTTGTTTCGCTTCACCAGTTGAAGTTGTTTTTGGACTGATTTGTGCATGTTTGAGCAATCTTTAATTGCTAATTTTCAAGATGCCATATCTACCCCTGTTTTCACTGCCACCATCATAGCCTCTGTACTGTGCTCTGTACTTACTTCGTGAAAATTATAACATAATGATCCATGGGTGTCATAGATTATAACGATATAGCAAACATAAGCACAATAGGTCTTCCTTTACAAAAATAAAATAAGACTAAACTGATCCAAATGTGTTACGTAGCTGCTATTTACAACTAACTATAGAATATCTTTATATAAATAAAAGCTCAAACATTCTGAGACTTTCAGGGCCAACTATATAATAAGACTATTTACTGTTAAATATGTCGATTTATATGTCAAACCAGGATACCGGCTGAACCTATATTTGGAAGCCGATATCTGATCCAGCAAATTTTTCAATATCGGCGCTGATATCCAATACCAGTATCAGATCAGTGCATCCCTAGAAAGGAGACAGAGAGTGTGTTGTTAGGGTTTTGCCAAACAACTTCTAGAGGTGTCCAAAGTTGGACTTAAAACTACTTCAGTTGGTAGTTGGTTCAAATCATGGTAGTGCATATTTTTTAAAGGGCCAATATTACACTATTTTCTGACCTATGTGATGAGGAAACAAGATTATGATAAACATACCTGGAGAGTGGTAACTTTATGTGCCTTAGCACTGCTGTGTGCGGTGTATGTGGTGTATGCGTATAGCACATAGGCCCATAATAATCCATCTAAACTGGGGTTGTACTTGAAAAATAGCAACATAAAACAACAGCCAGGCATGATAAAACCACTTCTGTTCACTAAATGTACTTTTAGAGACAAGTTACACGGATAACGCTCTACTGTACTAAACTCTTGTGGGATGGAGCGCTTGTGGACAGTTGTTGGCTCCACGGGAAGAGCGCAAGTTATCGAGTGCTGAGTCAAACTTCATGTGGTTTTAGCGCTGCCTAATGAGTATGTACCGCGTAAAGCCCTCTGACTGATGGGACACGATAGCGATTAGCTTTTGCACCAACAATGACACCGACACGGCTTTTCTTAAAGGGCGGAGGCATCTTTTCCTCTCTCATCAACGTCCTCCGACACATATTCCCACCATCTCCGCAGCTTAGAGCTGTGTAAACATGAATTGGTTCATAGTTGTGATTGATCATACTGCGGTATTGCAATACTGCGGTTACCGCAACATCCCTATCCTGGAGTTGTGTTTTGTTTCACATATGTTTAACACACAAACCCTGCATATTTAGGCTGAGTTTTTCTCTGAAACATGAAAAAAAATCAGTTCCACCTTGTGATGTGTAACGTGGTAATACAGGAAGTGCTCCACTGTGTTTTTAAAGTCCATACACTTGCAGTAGAATCATTTAGATAATTTCAGCCCTGGAATTGCGAATCTCTACTGAACTAAAAGTAAAAGATAGCTGTTAACTTGAAAACTGCTAATAATAATAATAATAATAATAATAAAGGGTTATGTGTGAATGAAACAAAACACAACTCTAGGGATGTTTTTGAGGAGGTAACATCATAACAAGGCTTAAAGCTCTCAAGAGTCAATTTTATGTAATATAGGACCTTTTAAGTGCAGAACATACAGAATTGACTGGCTTCACCAGAATATATTTGCAGTTCATAAATATGCGATCAGTGCAGCTCTTTGGGTCGTTCCTCTTTTGAAAAGGTCAAATGTTAAGTGTGTATTTCTATCGACCAGGCTCCGTCTGACTGCAGAATCATTCTGTGTGCTTTTTAGTTTAGTAAAGAAGGGTTTGTAGCAACTATTAATATTTTGCTCTATGGCTTGGGAAAAAAAATATCTTTTTTCAATTATTGCATTTGTGATTAGCTTTGAAATGGATTTGAAACGGATTCTATTGACAGTGCACATTGTAAACCCGTCCAGAAGCATTTACATCTGAGAGAAGACTGAAATCTGAACTTTAAACTAATCCACGAATCCAATGCAGTTAAGATAATGTTTGTAGAGATCTACTACAGGGGTAGCAGCTTTTACACAGAATAAAACCCTCTGACATTTAGCTCTCTTCTAACTGACTGGAGCACATGTCCTTCAGTATTTCAGAATCAGTATTGAATCTGATTGTTGAGGTGTGTTCATTTCATGAGGTGCAGGAGGATGGTGCCTCAGTAATCTGATACACCACAGTCAGGATGGTGTATTTATGAAAGTACTAATGCTGTTACGCGAAAAATATCTGAAAAAGGGTGTAGATAATTCTTGAATTAGTTTCTTTGGAAAATGACACAGACGGCAGCAGTGCCACTGCCTTTTGACAGTGCATAAAATACTTATTTCATTTAATTTGAGGCCCAAATAATTAAAGCCACTGTGTGTAACTTTTTGTTAAAAATACAGTAAAATAAAAGCATGTTTGTAAAATTGTTTTATTTTGATTATACATTGGATTTATACAGTGCCTTTCAAGACACCCAAAGTGCTTTACAGTGCGTTCATTTACTCCACACTCGGTGATGGTGAACTACTGTAACCACAGCTGTGCTGGGACAGACTGACGGAAGCCAATCTGCGCCATTGGTGCCTCCCACCACCAACACTCACACTCACCACATTCATACTAGGCAATGTGTGTGAAGTGTCTTGCTTAGAACACAATGAGAGTTTTTGCCACTGGTGCCCCACTGTGGCACCTGGTATTCCCAGCAGTCTCCCATCCCAGCACTAACCAGGCCCAGCCCTGCTTAGCTGCTGAGGTCTGATGACTAAGGCTTTGACAAACCGGTATGGAAACAAAGCACTGAAAAACCTCCTTCCTGTGAGCGAACTTGTATCTCCACAAACCTGACTCTGATTTGGCCAGGAGGAGGGCCTCCTTCTGCTTGTTTCCGTGGAAAGGTTGTTCCTTTAGCTATAATCTTCTACAGTATGGCATAAAACCTACCTTTCTGCTTGGAGAATGTTCTAAAGTATGGCTTTAACTTTCTCTTCAAGATAAGAACCGTGCAGGTGACAGGCCACCTCCAAGTAAAATATTTTCCATAAAAACTCTTGGTTAGATTACATAACCAACAGTTATCCACAGTGAGAGCATGGGGGTTAAGCACTCTGACATTTGTCCCATTGTAAACAGTACTTACAAGGGAGTACAGTGGCACAGTGAAATAATGAGGGGCTTGTGTGTGAGGCAGTCCCTTAAACACTGCTCTCCTCTGGTCATCAGCCCCTCCTTGGATGAGTCCTGGACGAGTCCTGGATGAGTCCTGGAGCTGCTGTCTCATGCTTTCTCTCTGCTGGCTTATGTCTTTTACCACTGTGTTGGCCTGTGTGTCAGCCTGACTGTGCAGAATACCAGAGCTCCATCCTCTCACCCCTATAAGACACCCCCACCCACCACCACCCTTCCATCAGGTTCATCCCCCCCCCTTCACCCCTTATTCACTTTGTTCAAATCTGACACATTTACTAATCTTACAAAATAAATCAGATATAAATACATATACATACATCCAAATAAATGTTAGACAAAACTACTGTATCATTTCATGAAATCTCCTGTTTTTGTTTCTGTGCAGTGTCCGGATGAACAGTCTCTAGGACAGGCCTGGACCACCCACTGGCTCAGGTAAGACCCCCTGTAATTTAGCCTGGTGATGTCATTTGCTTGTCTCCATAGAGATAAGCATAATGCTATACTGTGGAACGTTCCAGGTAAAGCAATAACATCTCCATAGAGACAAGCAGGCGACTGTCCTCCAACTGATGTTACATTGTGCATTGTGTGTTGTTATTTATTTATTTGTTTGTTTTTTTTTCAAATTTCAAAGTGACCATAAACCCAAACTACTCAACATTTGCAAAACCAAACTAGAGACTTTACTTTACTTTTGGACACTTGCAGTACTATGACACGCTTTATCGTTAAAAAGGCGGCACTTGCTCAATGTTTATTTTGTATTTTGTAATTTTATTTGCAATTTTGTACCATATCATGTCAACTCCACTTCCACATACTCCGGGTTTGTGGATATGACAGTCCACAGGAGGATAATCCAGGACTGACTCCGGATTAAAATCCTCGTCCGGGACATGGGGGAGGGGCTGCGTGATTGAGGGAGGGAGGGGGGGGGGGG
>KN484501.1:0-18543 GCA_000787095.1 Periophthalmodon schlosseri
AATCATGGGGTGATTTTTTAAAATCTGCTATTATTTAGAGTCGACTAAGAAACACAAACATTTGTTTTACTAAATACCTGTATTATTTACTTTTACATAATCTTCTTGATCAGGTCAGAGGCCATAAGCAGTGATTCCAATGACAAAGCTTTAATTAAAAACAATAAGACACTTGTCTAAAAAGGGTCATACATTAATGCAGGCAAAAATAATATTGTTTATAATTTTAATTATTGTTTAGCACATGAAACTGGTTTCTTTTTTATTCTCTTAAATTTTATATATTTATTCATTTTTCTCCATTTTACAGTAAGCAAGTAGTTGAATCTGTCTAACCCTATAAACCCTTTTATTGTCCTGCATTTTACCCCATTCACAACAGTTACAAGCACTGGTATTAGGGCCTTTGTGCACTGCTGCTATTTACATTGTATGCAGTGCTAAATCTTCCATTGACTGTTGTGTCCTGGTTTTGACAAAAGCTACATTTCTTGACGTCCGGTTTTGGCCATCAGACTTTTGGAGTGGGCAGAAGGAGGTCCAAAACTCTCCCAATTTTTCCCATTTTGCTCCGAGGGCGTTTCCTGGACCCTTTCCGTAATATGTCGCCAATAATGGAAAGATTGATAGATTTAGACAAGTGGACAAAACCCGGAGGAGGTGCTAAAATGTAGAGTGGGGGGGATAGTGTGAGTTGAATAGCATCTTGTGGTTTGAGCAGGAACTTTAATGGCGTTTCTTGTTGGGGGGCTGTGAAGGGGTGTGGCTGGTTCGCTAATTACCAGGGAGGTCTCCAAAATGGTGTCCGCATGTCCAGTGTGAAGGCTGGGAGAATGGGGCCGAATAGCAGGTTAGAGCGGGTCAATGCTGGCCACCTAAGATGAGACACACCCAGCCCCATGTGCTATAAATCAGAGCTGTGGGTACTGGTCGAAAAAGTGATTTAATTTAGACATTACATTTAACAAACTTGCCCTACTTAAGTAACTGTATTAGATTAGATAGTCAGACGCATATCAGATAGTTTTAGATTACAAGTAGAAGTAATCAGTAGTCTGTAATCAGATTAGTTTTGCAAAGTAATCTGACCAGCACTCATTAGATTAATAGAGAAGCTAAAACTATTATGCTAAAGGTTTGGTTAGCTTGGTTTGATTTTCTAATGAAATCAGAAATAAGGAAATAACAATTTGCATTTGGTAAAAAACTGGTAAAAGTACAAAAGTCACCATATTTGAGACTATATTTAAGGATTTTTTCAAATCATTTTAACCAACTTTCTAAACATTTGTGGAATAAGTACTAGTCACTACTCACTATGCATCAGTCCAGACAAAACAGAACAGGACTCACAGCTATAAATAAACCCGGTCTTAAAGAGTCATCCTTTAGCAGGGGACAGCTCTTGTACATGTCCCTGCGCTGGGGCCCTTAGGTGACAGGGGCCCTTGGGTGACAGAGGAGAGGGATGTTTTAGGGTGGGGGGGGTCCTCTGGTTTAGAGAGCTCTGGAGAGGATAGACACACAGGCTGAAGAAGACACATATGTTAGCACTGCAGAAGAGCACGGCCAAGCTAACAGGACAGCAACGCCTCTTTGCTAGCATCTGCTGCCAAATACACAATTATCTCTAAAACCCTGGGAACCATGGATTCATTTACGACACGGTTAAAGATGCATGCTGTAACTTTTCTGGTGGAAGGTTTACCACCTGTTGTTTCCGTGGAGATGTCATTGCTTTACCTGCAACTTTCCACATGGTATAAAACTTTGAGAAACTGTGAGTGGACTTGCCTCTCCACAGATTTGACCTGTAACCTGTAACTGCTTGTCTTCATGGAGACAGATGAGTTCATGCTGTAGCCCATACTGTAGAACATTCCAAGTGAAGTGATCGCCATAGAGACAAGCAGGTGGCAGATCCCCCACCAGAAAAGTTGCATGGTGCTCTTTTAAGTTGGTCAAAGTTGTGGTTTAGGTTAGAGATAGTGCCATATTTATTTGTATTTGAATCATCTTACATCATTTAATGTCATACTGTTGAACCTTCTATGCAAAGCAATAACGAAGACAGGCTGAAAAATTACATAGTACGCCTTTAAAAGACATCGTAGTATTCAGATGGCTGGGTTCAACAGGTTCCTACAGTCATTCTGGGACAACAGTTATTTTCTGCTTTGTTTTTGATCTATTCACTGTTGTGTCCATCTGCTCCTCTGGCACCGGCCACGGCCTCTGCAACATCACCTGCACAAGTCTGAAAAACTGACAAACAAGTGGCAAGAGCCGCTACACGAGTCCAACTGGGAACAGACAGGAGGAGAGACGAGGAGAGGGGAGAGAAAGAGGGAGGAGAGTGAGAGAGAGAGGGGGGTAGAGGAGGAGGATACCAGTCCAATGGCCAACAGAAACGGGGAGAGAGGGAGGGAGAGAAAGACAGGGTGGGAGAAAAAAGGAGAGGGAGGAGGAGGAGGAGAGAGAAGGACAGAGAGGGGGGATAGAGGGATTCTAGTCCAACGGCCAACGGAGAGGGGGAGAGTGGGAGGAGAGAAAGAGGCAGAGGGCGGGAGAAAGAGGCAGAGAGAGGAGGAGGGGGGAGAGAGAAAACATTAAGAGGTAGAGGGTGGGAGAAAGAGGGAGGGAGAAAAGAGAGAGAGAGAGAGAAAGAGAGGGGAGAGAGAGAGTGAGTGATAGAGAGAGGATGCCAGCCAACAGAAAGAGGGAGAGAGAGAGGGAGTGAAAGAGAGAGGGTGGGAGAAAAAGGCGAGAGAGGAAGGGGGGGGGATAGCGGGATTCTAATCCAATGGCCAACAGAGAGGGGGAGAGAGGGAGGAGTAAAAGAGGTAGAGGGTGGGAGAAAGAGGGAGACAGAGGAAGAGGGGGGGATTGAGTGACAGAGAGAGGGGGCAGAGAGGGAGAAGAGAAAGAGGTAGAGGGTGGGAGAAAGAGAGAGAGAGAGAAGGAGAAAGATAGAGAGTGCAAGAAAGAGAGGGGGGAGGGAGAGCGAGTGACAGAGAGTGAAAGAGAGAGAGGGGGATACCAGTTCAATGACCAACAAAGAAGAGGAGAGCGAGAGGAGAGAGAGAGGAGAGAAAGAGGTAGAGGGTGAGAGAAACAGGGAGAGAGAGAAAGAGAGGGGGGAGGGAGGGTGAGTGACAGATAGAGAGAGGGCAGAGGAGGGGTACAAGTCTAATAGCCAACAGAGAGGGGCAGAGAGGGATGGAGAGAAAGAGAGAGAGAGAGAGATATAGAGAAAAACTGACAAACCAACAACTACAGGCTACAGGGGGCAGGAGAGAGGAGAAAAAGAGGGACAGAGGCAGAGAGAGAGCAGAAAAAAAGAAAAGAGACGGGGAGGGAGAGATAGGGGGATAGTAGTCCAACGGCCAACAGGGAGGGGGAGAGAAAGAGGGAGAGAGAGCGTTACTATTTGGACCAGCCAAATCCTGCTCCAAATACTAACGCTGTGAAAGAATGGATCGAAACAGAGACAGAAAGAGAGAAATAGGGCAGAAAAGGGAGAGGTAATAAAGTTGAATGGCCAACAGAGAGGGGGAGAGAGGGAGAGAGGAGAGAAAGAGGGAGAGAGAAGAGGAGGAGGAGGAGGAGAGAGAGAAAGAGCAAGGGGGAGGAGAGAAAGGAGATATGAGTCAAACGGCCAACTCCGCCTGGTCTTGGCACGACACAGCTCTGGTCCGTTGCCATCATGGGGTAGTAGAAGGGGGCATGTAAAGGGCACACAGGGTGCAAAGGGGTAAGTGGTGAAGGAACCTTTTGAAGAAACTGGTTCTTATTCATTACAAAATATTGACTGATGAAAGTTTTTTTTATTATTATTTATTTAACCAAGATAGTCCCACTGAGTCCTGACCCCAGAAAGCCTGATGTACATGGTTTTAGCACTGCACAGGCACAGGGAGAACATGCAAAAGGTCTCATGCCACCCGGGAGTCAAGCCCAGGACCTTCTTGCTTTGAGGCAGCAGCACTAATCTCTATGCCACCATGCTGCCAGTTTCATACAGCATCAAAAAATGAGGACATTTGTAAACCTAGATCTATGTATGTATCCAGTTATATCCGTCTATCTGATGACTCCAAACAGCTCTGCACTGCGTCTGTAGCACAGTTGTTTTCACACCTGTTTAACTGCGGCTCCATTAAAACAAATGAACGTCCCACAGGCTGCATGGGCTGTGACTCTGAGCATTCGTTCGGGTTTAACAGACAGGTGCTAACGAGCTGATTCTCTCTCTCCTCTCCCCTCTCTCTCTCCTCTCTCTCTCACTCTCTCTCCTCCCCCCTCTTTCTGTCTTACTTCTCTCTCGCCCTTCCTCTCTCCTCATATTCTATCTCTCCTTCACCTCTCTCTCCCTCCTTTGCTCCCCTCCCTCCCTCTCTCTCCACCTCCCTCTCTTCCTCATCAATCTCTCTCTCTTCCTGCCTCTCTTTTTCTATCTTTTTCTGTCTTTTCACCTCTCTCTGCTGTCTCTTTCTCTCATTCCCCCCCTCCCTCATCTTCTATCTCTCTCTCATCCTCTCCATCCCTCCCTCTCTAACGAGTACCTTAGCTAAAGTGGCTAATGGCCCTACAGTGGCTAATAAGCAGTAATTATAGTGTGTTTACGGAGGACGTGCTTGAAAAGGTTATATTCTCTGTGCTGCCGTCCCTCCCGCCGATACGATAAACACAACCCAGAGGAGCAATGATTGACTTAGGAACATTTTTCCTGGTTTCACATTATAATTAACCTTCTGCAGTTGAGTTTATTTGGGATGGGGTCAAGGAAAATTAGTATATGAGGATCATTTTGGTGTAGTAGGATAAACATATAGTGACTACTGGGTTCATTATAATAATTGTATTTATATTTATTTTTCATTTGCATATTTGTCATAAAAATGCCAAAATGCCAAAATTCACACCATAAAATGGTGTGAATGTGAATTTTGAGAATAAAGTTCCATAACTATGATGTGGCAGTGTGGCAATCATTCTGGTTTGATCCAGGTTTACTCCCTATTTTGCCTTAATTCTGGGTTTGGTTAGAGTTTAGGCCTAGTTAAAGCCACAGTATGTAATTTTTTACCAAAAAATAGATTCAAATAAAAGCATGTTATTTTCAGTTTGGTTGTTTATTGCACTAACAAAATTAGAACATGCGTCTTTACAATTATTGAGCTTGCATCTCACAAACACAACTTTGACCTGGACAAGGGCCTTGCTGGTTTCCTTGGAAATGTTCATTTGGCATTAATATTCCAGTATTGCATAAAACATATCTATATCCATGTGTTGAAGTATGGTTTTAACAGCTGACCAGCTCCTGCAGGCTGTGCCCACAGCCAGGCTCAAGACCAGAGGTGACAGAGTCTTTTCTGTGGCAGCGCCCAGACTATGGAACAGCCTCCCTCTGCCTGTCAGATCCTCTCAGTCTTTAATGCAGTTTAAGACTAGACTGAAAACTCACCTCTTCTCCCTGGTGTTTCATACTAGCTAGACAGGATATCTTGGTGCTTTACTGGTGTTTTATTGTTTTACTGTTTGCTTATGTATCATATTATCTGTGTATTGTTTTTTGTTGACTTTCTAGGTGAAGCACTTTGGTCACCTGAAGTTGTATTTAAATGTGCTATATTAATAAAATGTAATTGAATTATACTATATAGTATGTATGGTACATATATTATGTAGTATATTATTATGCTACATAATATTGCAAACAGTATGGCAAAAGTATAGGTACAATGTTTCACATATACAAAATAATATCAAAATTGTTGTTCTGAAGGTATTCAAAGCTAGAATATTGTCAGTAAATGTAATACAAAACTCAAAAACCTGTACGTTGCAGTTTAGTCTTCCTAACAAGAGCACAAAGTGACACATTTCCGCACTTCGGTGGGTCATTTTATAATCTATAACTGCACAATATATTGCAAAATTTATATCACAACAAACTAAAAATACCAAAACATCAAGATTTTCTATCAGACAGAAATGTGTCATTTATAAATGATAAACATATTATTTTTGTTCACCATGTCATATATATGTGACATTTTGTACACATGTAAATATCTACATCACCACATCTGAAAACGGCCCAGCATTAACCTGCTTCCATATTTGGACATATTGCCTGTCCTTATGGTGTAATATGCAAATGATCTGTGTCGCGGTGCGCTCCTGCTCGCTCAAGCGCTAAATGTGCACTGCTCCCAGCGTCTGGAAACAGAGAGGATCATGGGAGCTAATGGGCCGGGACGTGGGGTCAACAAACCGGTCTGTGTATGGGCCCAACCAAAACAAGACCCGTCCAGATCCAGGCAAAGCTGTCTGAAAGATGTCCTCCTTATGAATATGCTAATCCCATGTTAGCATACTCAAAAATACCCATTAATTAAACAGTAACAATAGGCCTGCTTTAGCATAACACACTGGTTAGCATTGTGTGTGCGTGAGACCACATTATAATCCAAAACGTAGGTCATTAACTTTCAAAAATTCATTTATTGGCAGCGAGTTGTGATTGGTCCAAAGGTTCGTTAGGAAAAAGTAAACAGGAAGCAGACAGGGACCAGACACGCCAATGTAGGAGGTGTGGAAGACTTAAACTGGGAATGTTGGGAATTAACCTACATTAAAATGAATCATTGCATTGTTTAAAAATGTAAATTATAAAAAGATTGTAGCTGCTGAAGGACAGATAGCTCCTTTATTCAACCATCAACTAGAAAGGTTTGTAAATAACATTTTTATTAAAGCTGCAATGCGTAATATTTGGAGTATGAGGTGTGTCATCTGCTTGAAGATGTTACTGCTTTGCCTAGAATGTTCCACAATATAGCATTATTTATCTGCATGGTGAAAAGCAAGTGGTGTCTCCAGACCACGTTACAGGTCAGATCAGTGGAGAGGCGACCCCGCTCTCAGTAAGAATGCATATTTTTTGAGCAATAAAAAGACCAGTAACAAAATTAATGCTAGAAGATGCACTACTGTGTGTATCTCCACGTCGACAAGCAGTTACGCAGCTTTCCAGTTTTTTTATTTCAAAATTATAATTCTGATTCCAGCTATTTTTATAAATCTATGCATTTATTTTAAGACATTTCTGACTTGTTATGAAGACAAAGTAAAAAAATATATATATATATTACAGATACAAAATAAGTTCTTAAGTGTTGGTTTTATGTAAAAAAGACAAAATAACCCATGATAGAGCATTAAAAGACTATATGTGCCTATGTACCACCCATATCCAACCATATGCTTAAAATGCAGTTTTACCAGTGGCATATTCTGGACCTATCTAAACCAGCTGATTATCATAAGTTGTATGTTAAGCCATCCGTAACCCTCATGTCTCTGTTTAATCACCCTAGCGCATGTATAGCGCCCCCCTGCTGCTGTGCGCGGGACCACATTACATTTAATCCGGCTGTTCCGTTTTAGAATAGCGGTTTTGTGAAAGGAGAGTTTTCTGGTTACATGGACACATTGGAGCAGGATCAACCATATGCCAATAGAAACAGCTCAGCGTGAAAGGGACTGGGTTAGTAGCAAAAAGCCTGCCCCCCACAATGTGCACACAGTAAAACAACAAGAGATAGCATATATAAAATTATTGACAAACACTGAAAATAAAAAAATAAAAAAATTTTAATCTTCTTTAAGCAATCAATCACACACCTTCATACTTAAAGAGGGGGTATTTTACTTCTATGGGGTATTAACTGCTAACACATAACATATTTAGATCATAATGTTATCTTTTATTGTTTTGAAAATGCTATATTTGCCGAAAACAACATATTAACATGTTTTATAAGTTTCACTTTCATTTTTGACACTCTGAGTCTCCCCTCCCTTTGCTCTCCACGCTAAGTCGCTCCCCCTTCAGAGCACAATCAGCATGCATCCCGCTAATGAAACTACTGCACATCGGATCAGGTTCATGAAGTTGTTGTTTATAGTTTTGTATATTTATGGAGAACTGTCGTGTGGGAGCATGGATGACATGGGCTTGTGGGGTTCGAATAGGGCCCGGGAGAGGTCATTAAAAACATGCATGGATGGCATCTAAAATGGCTTCAGGCATGTTTTTGAACAACGGGAACAACTTTATAACATGGTAAAAAAAAATTAAAATGTTTTACATAATACCCCCTCTTTAAGTTGAGTGAAAGCAAGGTCATTTTATTTTTTCTCAATTTAAATAATTCAACTATTAATAGTAAATGTGTTAATAGCAGTGGTGGAAGAAGAAGAAAAATATTCAAGTAAAAATAAAAGTATCACATGAAAAAATCTACTTAAGTAAAGGTATAAAAGTATTAAAGTACCCATTTAAAAATGTACTTAAAGAGTAAAAAATAAATGTATTTCACGCTGATTTTGAGGTCTAATAAAGCTTCAAATGTAGTGATTTTGATTTGTGCTGAATTTTGTTCAACAGAAACAATTGAATAAATCTTTTTTTTTTTTTTTTTTTTGTAGCTGATTTTTGTAATTTTTGTTTGCTCAGATTATGAAGTTGATAAAAATAAACCGTCTGCCTTTTCTACTGGTTTCAAACAGTAATAAAAAATACTTTTACTTTTCAGTCCTGTTCAAAATGTAGTGGAGTAGAAAGTACAGATACCTGCTCTCAAATGTAGTAAAGTAAAAAGTACCCACTTTAAAATTTACTTAAGTACAGATACCTAGAAATTTTACTTAAGTACAGTACTTTACTACTTTTATTTCATTACGTTCCACTACTGGTTAATAGCTATAAAATGAAAAGCTGGTTTTCACTGTAAAATATTTTTCTGACTTCAAAACAAATAACTTTCTCCTTTGCACAAACAGAAGTCTCACTTGATAAACCCTCTAAATAACATTGCTTGCACTTCATCTCATCTCTTCTTCATCTCCATTGAAACCTGCGGGGCTGACGTCATCCTCCTCTTTCCTCCATTGTTCTAGAGGCAACTTATGAGCACTAAACTAATGCCACTCCATCTCCATCTGGGCCACAGAAGCAGCCCGCCTGATCTCCTCTACCCCGGCATGGTGGCCCGAGAGTGGGATAGAATCTGGTGGAGTGCCCCTGACTGTACCAGTGGAGAGGCTGATGCGTTCGCCATATGTCCCGGCCCTGGTCAATAGGATTACCTCCAGTACCTCCACTCAATCAGGGGCCGATTCTGCTCAAGTGTACCCCCAGATCCCCCTCTCGTCCCGGGCAAAGGGAGAGCGACTGGGGCAGTGGGGGTCCTGGAGGATTAACATATTCAACGGAGCTGCAGATCAAGGCTTTTAATGGAGTGAGGACACAGAAGGGCATTGTCCGGTGCACATTTGGGATTGGGAATGGTGTAAGCTGGATTTGCAGTTATTGTCATGGTAAAACAGCACAGGGCTCTTGTTTTGTGGGAATTTTTTTAAGCGAATGGACAACAAGAGCAAACAAAAGATTCAAAAATGAGGCGATAGGAGCAACATGTAGAGACACAACTTAACACGGCTCAAGCAATGGTCTCAGTGTGTAGTAGGGTTAGCGTACAGAAAATCAGAATAGACTGAAGTGAATCTAGCTTTTAACAGTAGAGTTTACATTACGTTGTTTATGGCGCCATGTTAATTATTTTAACGTAATTTTAATAGCTGCGTTGTGTTGTAGTTTTGGACCATTTCTGAACCCAACTAACCCAACTAACCCAACTACTAAGGACTAAACCAGGATCCCGGACTAAACTCAATAATTTGTGGACACTTTTGGGGCAGTCGGACCCAAAATCCAAAATGCAATTGATGAATATGTTATGTAATCGCTTATTGCTGGGCTTACAAAACTATTTCTTTTCTAAAAACGCTGTTCAAACGTTGTTCAAACACAGATGTTATTAAGTCAGACATGAAAATAATTCTCAAACAACTGACCAACGCATGTGAAAGTTGGTGGTTCTACTCCCGCCTTCAGTGTAGTATACGGTTACTGTGTCGTTGGGCCAAACACCTCACCTTGATGATCTGTGAATGTTTTAATAACTGTGTGATTAGGGGTGGCCAGACAAACATTGGCTTGGATTGGCACCCACACTTCTGTCTGTTGTCCCAGGGCAACTGTGGCTATAACTGACTCTCTCCTTCTCTCTCCCTGATTTTGAGTCTAAAAGCACTCAAAAATACAAATGCAATTATAGTGATAAATTAATGAACAAAACATCTAAACCTATAAACATTTTAAGTTGGAGTAAATACCTCAGATTAAAGAGGAGAGTGAGGGGGGAGGAGGGGCTGGCTCTGGGGTATAACAGTGTGATCGGTCTAACATATCCACACTTGAAACTCCGCCCCTGCAACCAGGTGTTTGTAATTAGTAAGACCTAGCTGTAATTAGGTCAGTTCTGTGTGATGTCACATAGCACTTGAACGTCCAGTGACACTCAATTTTTTAACAGAAAGCTGCAAATGTACGTAGCTTGCACTCAAATTGTTTACAGCTTTTATTGGTGTCCACGTTAAAGAGTCTAAAATATGGATTCACCCAATTGAAATTTTAGAATGAGGACCCCATTTATGCTTTTTAGGCGTCTGTCTGAAAAAGATGAGCTGAAAAATGATCTTTGAAGGATGAACTTCTTGAATTGATTTTGAACAGATAATCTCGGCCCGTAGTGTGACCGTGGCCCTGACTCAGCATGGGGCAGATTAAGCCATCTTCCCTCAGTCTTCTCTCAGTCCTGTTCTTACGAATCAAAGAGATCTTCACATCAAAGATTCACTCCAGCACAGTGAATACCACCCACAAACTGCCACCATTTCATATGAGCAGTTTGAAATGGTTTTGTATGAAAAAAAGAAAGAAACAATAAAGTTAAAGGGGCACTATGGAACTTTTCAGCTTTCTATGGCATTAAACAGGTTGCACCACAATGCCAAGTTACAGTTTTATTTTCTTAAAGTAGCTTAACCCCATTTTTTCATGTGCTCAAGTACAACTGGTCTTGTCCCAGTTCAGATATATTATAAAAGCAGCTTTTAGAGTAGAAATGTGACCACTGTCTGCTGTCTGCATCTAATTACAAACTGTTTTATCTTCTGTGGACCAGGAAGTAATGCTGGTGCAGTGTTAGCATGCTAGTTGTTGTTAGCATTACCAAAAAACGCTGCTGTTAACATGACATGTAAATGTGTTTGGTGTGCATCTGTGTATTTTCCTTTTGGGAGTTTTCTCATTACAAAATATGACTTTACACTTTTGTCCTCGTGTTTACTCGAGCCTCTTCACTGCACTTCACGCAATTCAAACAAAACACCAAGATACATGGCCAGTTCAAAAGCTCGAGATGATCCAAACCACGACGGAGCGATAGGAAGAGAGGAGGAGGAGAGGTGGAGGAGCTGAGGAAAAAGAGGGAAGGTGAAGAAGAGAAGAGGAGGAAAGCAAAGGAGAAGAGATGGAGAGAAAGAGGGAGAAGAGAGGAGGAGAGGAAAGAAAGAGGAGAGGAGGAAAGCACGGGACTGGAGGGGGAGAAGAGGAGGAGGATTAGTGGAGGAGGAGAGGAGGAAGAAGAGGGGAGAAGAAGGACAAGAGGAAAGCGGATGAAAGGAAGAGAAGAGAGGATAGGAGAGGAGGAGGGAAGCAGAGGAGGAGTGGATGTGTAATGCCAATGTTTGATGGAGCAATGGGAAAAAGTGGAGGAAATGAGAGGGAAGAGGAGGAGGAGAGTAGGAAAGTGGAGGAGTGGAGGAGAGGAGTGTGTTATGGGACAAAGCATTCTGTGGCGCTGCAGACTGGAGCCCTGATGGATGGGGTCGTACAGAGGCTGCAGAGTCCTGGAGAGGTCAGCCCAGGGTTGGGCTCGGGTCAGGGGGGAGACAGGGGACAGGCACGGCCTAAAATAATGTCCCAAATACCAGCACACGATACAGGAGGAGTCTAGATCATTTGGACATTTATTTCTTGGACCCCACAGAAGTTTCGGCTGTCAGATTATGGTTGATCCAAGTTTGACAACAGGTTAAAGCCATAGTAGAGTAAACAATAGACTAAAATAAAAGCATGTTTATATCATTATGAATGTCTTTATTTCTGAAAAACTGAAAAAATGTGTCCTTACTCTGAGTGGACTTGCATCTCCACAAACCTGACTCTTATTTCTATTGCCTCCAAATGTTTGTTTCCATGGAAATGTTCCTGCAGTTGAATTTCTACCTCCAGAAAGATACAAATTAAGAAAAGAAAATATATATATATATTTTATCATTGAATTTCAGCTTTCTATAGTTCACTGTGTCAATACATTTTTGAAATATGTAAAATGTAAAATACCAATCTTTATGTGAAGATAATACAGAGACTGAGCAGAAAAAATGTGTTCAAGACTGACTCCAGTGTTCTCTTTCCAGTCGTCAGCTCATTACTGTGTTTTCAGGTGACTCTTTAAGGACACGTTTGATTGACTCTCTCTCTCTCTCTCTCACTCTCTCTCTCACTCTCCTCCCTAACCCTAAACCTATTTCTCTCTCTTGTCTCCACTCATCTGTTTTTTGCTTATTAATAGTGTCCATCTAACTCTGTTCCTAAGCCAATCTCTCTCCTCCTCCTTTTCCTCCTCCTCCTTTTCCTCTTCCTCCTCTCTCTCTCTCTCTGTCTCTCCTCTTATCTCTTTTCTGCTTATTAGAAATGTCCATCTAACTCTGTTCCTAAGCCTCTCTCTCTCTCTCTCTCTCTCTCTCTCTCTCTCTCACCCCTCTCTCTTCTCTCATCTCTTTTCTGCTTATTAGAAATGTCCATCTAACTCTGTTGCTAACCTCTGATTTTGTAGCCTCTCCATCACCCTCCCCATTCAGGGACATGTGTAGCCTCTGCTCCATCACGGTGCACTGGGGCTGCACTTCGTTAACTCGCCCGCTTAATGAGTGGTTTAATTGAGCTGTCGACCGGCCACCTGTCAGACCCTGGCTCATTTCCATACTAATGCAGAGAGAGAGGGAGGGGGGTAGAAAGAGAGAGAGACCGAGGAAGAGAGAGAGACAGAGGAAGAGAGAGAGAGAGAGAGAGAGAGAGAGAGAGGGAGGAAAAGGTGGAGGAGGAAAAGACAGAGGAGATGGACATTTCTAATAAGCAAAAAAGAGATGAGAGGAGAGAAGGAGAAGGAGAGAGAGAGAGAGAGAGAGAGAGAGAGAGAGAGAGAGAGAGAGAGAGAGAGTGTAAAGGGGGAGGGAGAAGAAGAGGGACAGTGTAAAGGTGGAGGAAGAAAAGGAGGAAAGAGAGGAGGAAGAGGAAAAGGAGGAGAAGGAAAAGGAGAAGAGAGTGGCTTAGGAACAAAGTTAGATGGCCATTTTTAATAAACAAAATGAGATGAGGGAAGAGAAAGAGAGAGGGAGGGAAGAATGGGGAGAGAGAGAGGAAGAGAGAGAGGGGGGAAGTGATAGATACAGGGTAGAATGGAGTGTTGGAGAGAGGGAAGAAAGATGACGAAAGAAGGAGAGTGGGAGAGAAGGGGAGAGAAAGTGGAAGAGAGAGAGTGTGAATAAAGGGAAGTGAGAAAGAGAGAGGGGAAAAGAAGGAAGATGGAGAGAGTGAAAGAGAGGGAGGAGAGATTGAGGTAGGGAGAAAAAAGTGAGAGAAAGGTGGTTAGAGGGAGAGAAAAGAGAAAGTGAGAGGAGAGAGAGTGAGAGGGACAGAAGGGTCACTAATGCCAAACTGCACATCAGAGTTTTTCCATACAAAATATTTTAGAATGGCAATTTAAAAAAAAAAAACAACAACAAACAAATATTGTATTATAACTCAAGTAATATTTACAGTGCAGGGTTGGTGGAGAGCAGTTGGTTAATTAAAAATAATATTTATTTATTTATTTTATTTTATTTATTTTTTTTATGTAGTTGCCTGAAGTCTACAACAGGGTCTGAATATGTGAGTGGTTCCTATGCAATATTATTTGATGGGAGAAGGGAGAAAGAAAAACATAAAAAAAAACATTCACCATATTTTTAACACGTAAGCAGTGATTTCTGTGGGCCTGGCACGCCTAAAAACCATCAGTGGTGAAAGAAGTACTCAATTTTGTTACTTAAGTAAAAGTACAGATACTGAGGTAAAACGTTACTCATGTAAAAGTAAAAGCATTACATGAAAAAATCTACTACTACTAAAAGTATTTAAGCTCCCATTTAAAAATGTACTTAAAGAGTAAAAAGTAAAAGTATTTCACACAAGTGTTGTTCATTTAAGTGTTAAATGTAGTGATACTGATTAAAAAGTGTAACATATTTTGGTCAACAGTAACAATACGAATCCATTTCTTAATTTTTCTGATTAATTTTGTTTGCTCAAAGCCGAAGCTTCAACTTGAAAACTTTAATCAAGATGTTACCACAAATAAAAATAACCCCTCAAATCATATGAAAAGTACTTTTTACTTTTCAGTCTAGTTAAAAATGTACTGGGGTAGAAAGTATAGATACCTGTAAAAAGTACCCACTGTAAAATTTCTTTAAGTAAAGTACAGATACCTAATACAGATACCTAAAAAGTACAGTACTTTACTACTTGTACTTCGTTACTTTCCACCACTACTTTCTAAACTTTAGACTTTGAAATAGTACTGCAAAACAACATAGACTATATTCTCCAGAAATCCGACTGAACCTTCTGCACTTAAGAATACTACTGGAGACTCCCACAGACTTGTGCTATGCAGTTTGATGTTCACTAATGTGACAGAGGAAATGTGGCTAACGCTAACCGCACACAAAAGCGACTTCGGTACCACGCTGGGCCGTACTTTGCTCTTTTACAGGCATATAACACTGACAGCATGCTACGTCAACACTACAATTAGCATAAAAAACTCCAAACTTAAACCACAATCTAGTCATTACCGCCGCTACAATTTATCTTTTCCCAACAAAAAACACATTGAAACACATTTTTAAAAAGTAACCAGTCGCAATGCTAGAACGATTAGCCTCTGACCAAGCTTAGCAACTGTAGCGGCTAATTATCGTCCTAATTTGTTTTGATTGGGGGGGCTAGCGCATAGAGCAAGTGCGAATGCTATGAGCGACATTGAAAAGCTGTAGAGGCGTGAGGTAAAATAATAGCCGCAAATGGGGTGGTCCGAAGTGAAAGGCGGCCATGATGGACAGGGCAGAACCAAACCAATTCAAGTCCAGGCTGAATACTATAGCGCTAAACAGGCACATGCTAATTACCGTGGCTATTTAATGTGTCAAATTCACAATCACCAATGTTGTTTCTTTATTTGGGACAGGACGCTAAACGCTTCGGACCCTCCTACTATTTGACTGAGAGGCTGCAGGTCTGAATGAAGCTCCATATTGGCGTGTGGGGCAGAGCTGGCAGCATTAGAAAACATGCACGTGCACTCACAAAGATGGACCAGCGCAGAAACAGGTTTTGGACAAGTCCGATTTGTAAATGTGAAAGAATACAAGCGTACAAGGACATATGGGTCACATACAGGGCAATGTTTTTAAGTTTTGAAGAAGTAACAGATAATGTTCCTTAAACCCCACCATGTAACTTTTTAGCCCAAACGCAGACTAAAATAATGTTTTGTTTTTATGGTTTTATAGCACTGAAAAACGTGTCCTTACATTGAACGGGCTTGCATCTCCACAAGCCTGACTTGGTCTGGCGGATGGCCTACTTCTTTCCATGCAGATGTTGTTCCTTTGGTTATAGGCCCAATATTCCACCGTACGGCCTAAAACGTATCTATCTCCATGGATAATGTTCCAAAGTATGGTTTTAACTTTCTGTTCCTTGAACCATGCAAGTGACATGCCACATACATGCTGCCCCTGCTCTTCTGCCCCTGTGTCATTTAGCATTGACCAAATTACAGTTAAGTGGCCTATTGATTTTCAGATTATAACAAAACTGAATAGACTATAGGCCTGTAGAGTTTAATGGAGATTACAAATGGACAAATATGGTTAAATAATGTCACTAGTGGCGGAAGGTAACAAAGTAAAAGTTGCAAATTACTGTACAAATTTTAGGTATCTGCATTTTACTTAAGTAAATTTAGTAGACAGTATAAAAAGTAGACATTTTTACTTTTACTTCACTATATTTGAGCAGGTATCTGTACTTTCTACTTCACTACATTTTTGAACAAGTATTTTTTATTATAGTTTAAGACCTGCTGAAAAGGCTGAGGGTTTATTTTTAACGCGTTCATAAAATGAGCAAACAAAAATATACAAATAAAAACATTTAGAGAAAAAACTATCAATTCAAATGTTTCTGTGCAAACAAAATATACAAATAAAAACATTTAGAGAAAAAACTATCAATTCAAATGTTTCTGTTGAACAAAATTCATTACAAATCTTTATCAAAATCATTACATTTGAAGCCTGTCAAAATCTGTGCAAATTCTTTTACTTTTTACTCTTTAAGCACATTTTTAAACAGGTACTTTAATACTGTTATTTTAGTAGATTTTTTCATGTCATACTTTTACTTTTACTTGAGTATTATTTTGCTCCGCTATCTGTACTTTTGCAAGTAACAAAATTGAGTACTTCTTCCACCATTGCTTGTCACTTATATATATCCAGGATAAAGTACTTTGACATGTTTGTAATGCCGTGTTGCCTACTATCATGGATACAGGAATACTAGCATGTTTTTCCTTAGGTATAAGGTGTAGGTCCATATAAAAAGTCTTTTGGTCTGATACTTGCTCCAGTGTTAATTTTGACATTTTAATTTTATTTTCTACTTTTAGTTTTAGTCGACAAAATTAGCATTGGTGTGCTTCTCTCTACTTCCACGGGTCACAGCTGTGGTTTGAAACAGGAAGCTCCTCTCTCGTCCGCTCCGTGTCACAGGGCCGTCCTCTCTGATCAACAAAAGCTCTGCGCAAACAAACAACACATGCATCTCTATGGGCTTTAACCTGAGGGAGGGAGGCTGCTAATCACTCCATTAGTACCGTGTGGACATGCTAATGCTACTACGCCCTCCTAGCACTGTGCTACTGTCACTCATTTCAAAGTGTCCTGTTTGTCTCCTATGCATGTATTCTGAACAGGAAGAAGGACCTGGAAAGTCTTATAAAGAATTGACTTAATTTGTGAAGCTTTTGTCTCTGGTCTAATTTGGCTTGAACTAATTGGGTGCTTGAGACGGGACAAGTTTTGGGCGGTTGATAGGACTTGAGTATGTAAATGGTGTGGAAGTCAAAGGGAAAGTGCATGTGGCATCAAAGAAGGACCCTTATGTTACTCAGTCTGGAACCCGGTTGAACCCAAGATGGTCACTATTCAAAAAACTCACAATTCAAAGTGGAAAACTACTACTATAACTAATTTACTACTAAACAAGTCACAGCGCTACCAACTTAAAGGTGAACTATGGAACTTTTCTGCTTGAGCGTTCTATGTGAATGATTTGGCACCTGCTTGTCTCCATGGAGATTGTATTGCTTTGCCTGGAATGTTCCAAAGAATGACATTAAACCTATATAAGTTTAACTTATTTAATTACATTCAATTAGTTTTTATTGCTCAAAAATACTGTGAAAAACATGCATTCTAACTATAGACGGGCTTGTCTCTCCACAGATCTGACAAGTAACTTGGCCTAATAATGGCTTTTCTCCATGGAGACAAATTTAATTCCATACAGTTCCCAAAGCTCCAATTCCAACACTCCAGGAAAAGCAATCACATGGAGACAAGCAGGTGATGAAACCTCCACCTAAAAAGTTACATAGAGAACCTTTAAATATTTATCTTGTTTTGTTTTAGATTAATTTAGTTTAGGTCTAGATGTTGTGACTTGCTTTGAGATATTTATTTTAACAAATTGATTTGTGCAAGTATTTTACTTCACCAGCTGTTAATGAAGCTACACTACCGGTCAAAAGTTTGGACACTCTCTCTCATTAGTATTTTTTTTTCTTTATTTTTACTACTTTCTACATTTTATATATACTATACATACAGAAGACATCAAATATATAATGCAAGACATATGGAATTATGTAGCAAAATAAAAAGTTAAATATGTCTTATATTTTACATTCAAATCCTCAAAGTAGCCACACTTTGTCGACAGTGCTGCAAACCCTTGGCCTTCTCTCAATGAGCTTCTTGATGAAGTCTCCTGAAATGGTTTTCACTTCACAGCTGTGCCTTGTCAGAGTCAAGAAACCAAGTGCAAACCAGGGTTCAAAGCAAACGGTGGCTATTTTTTATTAAATTAGTTTTAATCTAAAACTAGTTTCGAGCTATTTTGAGTTTATTTTTGTTTACTACATATCAGATGTGTCCATTCATAGTTTTGATGCCTTCATTAAGAATTTACAATACAAATAACCACGGAAATAAAGAAGAAATAATGTATGAAAGTATGTTTCCAAACTTTTGGACTGGTAGAGCATATTCAAGTAATATTCACTTTTTTTCAATATGTAACTTGTCCTCTTCTTCAACTGACCATCATCATTCCTTGTCTCTCTCCCTCTCTCTTTGTCCCCCCCCCCTTCTCTGTCTCCCTCT
>KN484503.1:13444-31507 GCA_000787095.1 Periophthalmodon schlosseri
GTGAACATGTTAATGTTTTCTTGGTTGGCTACATTCAGGTTGATTGCTCTTGTGGCTGACTAGCTGGCACACTGAGCAGTTTTTAAAAATTTTTAAAATGTTTATATTACATATTTAAATTCATATTTTGGGGATTTTGACCAACTAAGAAGTGCAGCTTGTGCAGTTCAAAGGACGGAAGTTAAGGACTGGATTGTGTGATTTGGGCAGTTTTTTGTTTTTCCTGTATCCATGGTGACCCTGCATGGAGCTGGCTCTGAAATGCTATAGATATTTTATACCAATTCACCAAATATGGCAGAGGATGTTCCAGAGGAAACATTAGAGAGAATTTCCAGAGTTCACCTGGCTCCCCCTGGAGGCTGCTGTACACAGACTCTATTGTCCTGAGGACTGTTACTTTCCTCAAACTGCACTGACACTGGATCTGATGACCTGTTGAGCTGTAATGAGACTTTTGTTTCAGCTTCTCTATTATTATTGTATTTACTGCTCGGTGTGCTTAAATTGCCCCCCAGGGACAAATAAAGTGATGTTGATTGATTGACTGAAACCAATTATAGCTTTAACTGATAACAAATGTAATGCTGATTTAATTACAAAACTGTGCATGTGTCCCCAGGTTACTCTGACTGTAATACCTTTCAATCTATCAATCAAGCCATCAAGTAACTTGACTTTTTAATTCAGAAACAGTGCAGGCGACCTACTGTACCTTTTAAGTGTTATACTGTAAAAAAGAGGAAAAGTTATCCACTATTGCAAATAAAATTTACACATGATTAATACTGAGCCCCAAACAGGACTGTTCAGCCCTTATATTTGGCACAAGTCAATATAGTAAATATCGTTACAGGTCTATACCACACAATTATAGGCAGAATTTGTATTGTATTTATTATTTAGGTGATGGCATCATCTTAAATTACAGGTCGGATCTGTGGAGAGGCAAACCCATTCAAAGTAATATTGCATGTTTTTAAGGTACATATAAACCATCTTTAATAAAGTAAAAGCGATGATAGTTTAATGCCCTACTGTTGAACATTCTAGGCAAAACAATGGAGACAAGCTGACAAGTTACACAATGCACTTTTAAGGATAGCAAGCTGTTAAAAAGTTTTGAATCTAAATTATGCAAAGATTAATTATTTGGATAACATCAAAACACCATCGCTTTCAGCCGTCACCGCTGTTTTAGTCTTCTGGGAGAGGAAGATAACTGGCTCTGTTTGAACACAATCCATCAGAACACACTTTTATTACGAAATGCTAATTTTACAGCTAATCTGACTTTGATTGGATTACACTGGACCATAACTGTCTGATCCAGCGGCACGGAGTCCAACACAGCAGGAGAGGCCTCCAAAGGACCTGGACCTTTAAAGTGCTTACGGCAAATTTTCATGTTTGTCTAATTCTGACTTGGTTTGGTGGGATAGTAACCTGTCATAGTTTTACATCAGTTAAGTGGACATTTGTGGAAAAAAATGTTCAGAAGAAAAGTAAAAAAAAATATAAGAAGTAGCGTTGTGTTCTAAAACAGAATACCTCTACTTATTTCATCACTGAAAAGTCCATCCAAAATGCAGGGAAAATGTTTGTGCAGGGAAGGCCTTGCCATTTTAAACTATAATTTAACAAAATAAAAGTGTTCTCATTTATTTTCATTTGTCTAATCATAACTATTGAGATATTTAGACAAGCTTTGGCCCTTGTTAATATTACGGTTGCTAGGTAACAGTTATGGAATTACCTCTACGTATGTCTGATCTGCTGCCCATGTCCAACCAGGAAGTAAAATGCTAAACTTAACTGAAATTTTAAAACAACATTTTTAGTAAAATATAGCACAGCACATTGTGAGTGACTGCAGACAGTGACAGTGTGAAAGTGCCAGGGTCTGGTCTCAAACCAGCAACGTCAGGTTTCCCAGATGTGTGATGTAACCTCTACACTACAAGCTCTCAAAGCTTTCTGTGTGGAGTAGGCTTATCTGCTCATACGATCAAGTTTAACTGGTGCCAGCTGTGAAGAACACGGCATGCTGGGCAAAAACACTTGCAAGATTCAAGGATGTGTGCCAAGCGGGATTGAAACCCCAGTCCTCAGAGCAGCAGATTACATACTGATGGAGTTTGTCGACATCTGCTACAGTTAAACCAGTGTCAGGTGTGACTGAGGCAAAAATCTTTATTAAAGTCTGAGGTAGAAACAGTTGAAAGGCTAAATAGTAAAAGAAGAATGGAGTGAAAGAGTTTAAGTGTTTGGCGACCAGAGGCTCTTTGATCCAGGTTTGACTGATACACATGACCTGTGAACGCGCGTGGAAATAATTAATTGCGATACTTTTTTTTTTTTGCCCAGCCCTATTTATAATATCAAATTTTACATATAAACGCTGAGATGTTTGGGCCTTGAAGTCCTTGACTGTTCCCGCCTGTGAAGCATTAATACTGATCGCAGCGAAAGATATGAAAAGTTTTTAGCTTAAAAATAGCTATAGTTACGTCATCATGTAGAAGTGTATGTAAGAGTGAATTTAGTCTAACATATGCACTTTAAACAGCACTGAGGGGCTGATAAGGTGAGTGGACTGAGACAGGAGTAACCAGACCTGAGAAAATGGACCTTAAGTGGTTTTTGTGCCCACCTCAGGGACTCTGCGAGGACACACGAGACACTTGTTTTGGTAGCTCTGTTTCAAAAGAGGACAAGTTGAAATGTTTAGCCGACTTAAGGTTAACAAAGCTAGCACGCATTAGCAACAGCTGTTTCCAGTTTTTCAAAATGTGACCGCCTTTTCGGAGACACAGCCCTTGTACTCTACTGACTCTTTCACTTTGGTGTAACTTTGTCCATCACTTTGTCCCCCCTCTCTCTCTCTCTCTCTCTCTCGCTCTCTCTCTCTCTCTCACCTGGTGTGTGTGCTGCTCGCTCGCCCACATCTCTGCAGATTGATCACAGTCATTAGCTCCATTAATGAGAGTGGAATGAGTCCTTACTCGGGCCAGGCGAGGGAGAAAGGAGAGAGGGGGGCAGAGGGGGGAGGCAGAGGGGGTAAGGTCACTGTGGAGCAGCCAAAGTACACTTCAATCACCCGACATTCATGGCCCTTGGACCTTTTGAGGACACAAACACACGGGAGGGTTTTGGGGCCACAGGAATGTAACATGGATGACATTTGTTATGTTTATTATGTTTATCTAAGAGCTAAAGGTTCTGATACTTAGTCTGGGCAGCCATCCGACATTATCGGTGGTTCCTTTAGACCTTAGAAAACAGTCTGGTGATGCTTAAAAGTTATATTAAGGTTAATTGATCTCTCGTGAGTGAAATTTGTCCTCGGCATTTAACCCATCCTCCAATGCCACTAGGGCAAACTGTCAGTGCTGAACATGGGGACCCATCTCCAGATCTTGAGCCAGGCTTGGTCAGGACTACCTTAGCTGGAGGATTTGATCTATGGTGCATGTTTTGGTTTTTGTGAGTGCCCGGAAACCCACTGAGATACGGGGAGAAACATGCAAACACAGAAAGGCCCGGGAGTCAAACCCAAAACTCTCTTACTGTGAAACATGAGTGCTAGCGATTTAGTCACTGTGCCCAGGTTTAAAGTGTACTTTATTGATCCCTTGTGAGGTAATTTCATTCTCCGCATTTGACCCGTCCTTCAACCAGTGTCGCTGGGGAAACCCGTCAGGAGCAGTGAGCTACTGTCATACAGCGCTCGGGGGCCCATCTCCAGATCTTAGCAAAGTTTGAACTCCTCTGGCACATTTTTGCTGACCAACCACTGCGCAGGTGGTTACAGCGACACTGGACATCAAGAATTTCTTAAACCAAAACAGTCAAAATGGTGGACACATTTTCACTTTTAAACTAGTACTCATATGATTGAGTAGTTCTTTGTCATCAGAATGGTAACTTTTAATAATAATTTGGATGTACTGCCAGATCTACAGGACTTAGAGAGAAATGTAAGCCAACTCTAGCCAAAAATAAGGATTAAACCAAGACTCATGTAATTTGAAATGAGGGACGAAAGGAAGTATGCAAAAAAAAAAGTTTATGAAAGCCAGAACTGAAGAAGACCAGTAGAACCAGATGTTGAGAACTGCTGCACTGGGGCACATGTTTCATCTGCAGCGTTCCCGCGCATCCTGGAAAATAATTAGACAGACATGGAAAATGTATGAAAAATGAGGAAAAGGGCCAAATGTCCTGGAAAATATATATTTTGTCCTTGAAAATGTCTCCATGCTTTACTGTGCTGTATTATTGTATATCAAATGAATATAGACTTTTACTGCCACCTGTTTTTAATTCATCAAAATGCAGAAAATCACTTGCAGAATTTCTTGTGGGAGGACCTCCAAACCCTCCTCCATGTTTTTGTCTGACCTGCTCGGTGGGACCTTGGTGTCACATATTATTTTCCTGTTTTCTAAGAGCAACACTAGACCCGCAAGTACCATTCAAATGCAGAGAACTGTGAACACTTAGTTGCTTGTGTATTCTAAGGCGATAGGATTGGGTTGACTTGTGTTCTCCATCTAATTTGTCCCACCAGAATATTTTTACATAACAAAACGTAGTGTGTTTGCCTTGGTGTATAATTCACTCGCAATAAATGTGGAGTTTGGATATAGCCCTAGCCTTAGACCACTGCTTTAATATAAAAACTGGATAAAAATCTGTACAAAAAAAGTAAGGGAAGGAGTAATGTGTTTCCAGACACTGTGATTACATAACTAAAAATGTCCTGGAAAATGATTTCAAGCAAAGTATGGCAACTCTGATCTGGTTCCATTATCTTCTATATAGCACCATAATAACACAATGCAGTATTTGGTGTTACGTGTGAAGTCAGCACAGTGTCTCTCTCCTCCGCTCAGTGCAGGGCCACAGGTGAGCCCTCAGAACCATATCTAATCTCTCTCCACAACGCTGTGACATAATGCAGTATTGATTGTGTGCAGCAGACAGCGGAGTAGCCTGGACCGCGCGGAGGAGGACATTTTGTTTGCTCAGAGTGGCCCCAGCCCCCCGTACCCGCGTTGTTGTTTTAACCGCGCTCATATCGATTCTTGTGTCGCTCTCTCCAAAAATATCAGAGGACCAGAGGCAGAGGTGGGGTGGGGCTAATATGGGCCCAGCACTTACAGTATGATATAATACAGACAAGGCTACGCTACAACATAAGAGCTGTAGAGATAAATCAGGGAGTTGAGATTTGTCTAGATGACTACCTCTGAAACATAGACTGTATAAAGAAGTGGACTAAGTGAGTGTGATGTCACCCACAGCGTTCAGCTCCAGTCAGATGAAGCTCATCGAGGCTGGTGGTTATAGGGGCCAATTTGGAGCCGAGTTCCGGTTCTTGAGTTCAAGAACCAAACTGCCAATCCAGAGCAAGATAAAAGCCAAATGCAGATCTGTCTGGACTGGACTAAAAGTTGTAGGAGTGAAGACGTTTCGCTGCTCATCCAAGCCGCTTCCTCAGTTCTGGTCAGATCACTGGTGGACACTGCCTTATATCTATCTGAAGGGAGGAGCTAACTACACTGAAACTAGAAACAGCTATTGTTTACAGTTTCTGTTTGTAGGGTAAGTCTATTGGCCTTAGCGAAACATCTTCACTCCTACAACTTTTTGCCCAGTTGACAGATTTTACATTTGGCTTATACTATGGATCAGACCTGGACGACAATCCAGAGCAAGGCTGTGGAACGCTCCTTCCTGCCCACATCGCTGGTTCAGCATGGAGCAGGTGCTTAGCCTCTAGCGGGAGCAATCTCAGGGAAACAAGGCGCCTCATTGGTCTGTTATTAATCTTCATATCTTGATTTACGGATAAAATAGCCAAATAACACCAAAAAAACACCAGGATCATGTAGAGTGGGTTAATACGGACATTTTAAAAGCAAAATGACGAGCCTGACAGCAGCAGAGGGGGGTTACAGTTTTTCAATAAAAAGTGGAGCCAAAGTTGATGGAGTCGGAAGGGCGCTAGCAGGTTAACTATGTCCATATATGGTTGAAACTTTTTCATCGTGGTCTGTTTCTGTCAGTTACTTTTTAGTGGAGGGTCTGCCATCTGCTTGTTTCCATGGAGATAGCTTTACCTTCAGTGTTCCACAGTATCACGTTAAGCATATCTATCTCCATGGAGACAAGCAGGTAACAGTAAGTTACAGGTCAGATCTGTGGAGAGGTGACCCTACTCACACTTAAGTATTCATATTTAATGTGTAAGGTGTTATTGAGCAATCAGAACATCTGTGATTGTGTATGCAATATAGATTTAATGCCACACAGTAGAACATTCCAAGCAAAGCATTAACATCTTCATGGAGGCAAGAAGATGGCGACCTCTCCACAAAAAGTTACATAGTGCACCTTTAAAAAAAAAAAAAAACCCAATGACTGATTGATAACAACCTACTCTATGCACTGAGAGGCAGTTTATTTTGTCCAGTTTCATCACTATCCTCTGGAAATCAAATCTCAAATGTATAACAAAATGAAAATTGTGTAGCTGCATAACTCATGTCCTTTTGTCTAGGGCCATTAATTAGATGCATAATTGTGATGTCAATAATTACTCTATCAATCATAAAAATGTTGCACTCCACCTTCTGTTGAGAATATGTGCTCTGAGTCTGTGCCTGAAACCCTGCAGCAAAGTCACTTTATAATGTCACAAAACATGAGTCATAAAATAAATATATTTGGTCTATACTTTCTCTACAGATTCACTCTGACAGTAAAGACCTAATCGTTTGAAATAACTGTCATTTCAATTATGGAACAAATAATCCTAATTATTATTTTAACCATAACTGAGCAGCCCTACTCTTTTCTTTTCAGAAGTCTCTCCAGCGTCTGGCCTCTCCGTGTTGGCCCCTGCAGCTTTGGCCCCGGGGCCCATGTGCAGACCTGAGCCAGAGCCCCCCCTCACAGACCCCCCCTCAGAGCCTGAGCAGGAGCCAGGAGCTGAGGCCGAGCTGGGCCCGGAGGACAAGGAGACAGAGGAGGAGAAGGCACGCAGGCTGCTCTACTGCTCGCTTTGCAAAGTGGCCGTCAACTCCGCCTCACAGCTCGACGCACACAACAGTGGTGAGAGTTTGATTATTTACTAATTCTGTGAAAGAAATGTAATGAAAAGTAAAGTAAACAGTGAAGAGTAAATTACTCTTTTAAAGAGGGGGTATATGCTGTTTTTTTAGCTTTCCACCATGTTATAATGTTGTTCCCTCATCAAAAACATGCCTGAAGAGGTTTTAGATGTCACCCATAAATGTTTCTGTGCAGTGCTCCGCCCACAAGTTTACATCACCCTCGCACACAACAATATACCTTAAACATACAAAAGCAGGATACAACTCAATACACAGCAGCTTCACAAACCTGATGTGATGTGCAGTAGTTTCATTAGTGGGATGCAGCTGATTGTGTTGTGATAGTGCTCTGAAGGGGGAGGGACTTAGAGTGCCACGAAGAGCAAAGGGAGGGGGGACTCGTTAAAAACGAAAGTGAAACCTATAAAACATGTTAATACGTTGTTTTTGGCTAATATAGCACTTTAAAACAATAAAAGGCAACATGGTGATCTAAATATGTTATGTGTTAGCAGTTAATACCCCACAGAAGTAAAATACCCCCTCTTTAAAATGCACTAGCTTGTCTCCATAGAGATGTTATTGCTTTGACTGGAATGGACCACTGTATGCTTTAAACCAGGAGTGTCCAAAATGTTTTCACTGAGGGTCACATCTTGAAACATTTTTGAAATGGATGTCCACAGACTGCAGGTCAATACAGTGGATCATTCAGATGGTGCATTTAACGCAGCTTTGACAGAGTCACTGCACCTTAAATAAGGCTTGAAACATTCATCTTTGCTCTGTATCACAATGCAATGTGATGTTATTGAGGTTGTAGAGGTGGAATTGTCAGCAGTATGTCAGCAGAAGGCCTGAGGGCCAATACAAATCGGTCTGAGGACCCCTGGGGCTAGTTTGGATACCCATGCTTTAAACTTATCTTGCTCCATGGTAGATAAGCAGCAGTTACAGGACAGATCTGTGGAGAGGAGACCCCCGCACAGCAAGAATGTTTTTCAAGCTATGTTTGGTGTAATATGTCATTCATCCAGAAGTGATCCAGAAGTGATGTGATGTTTTTGATGTTTCAGCTCACATCCGAAAGTATTTTTTAACACACATACTGGAAAATGCTAGATAGATCATGTATTGTCATGCTGGGGAACATTCAAGCAACTCCATGGCAACAAGCAGGACCCTTGGCAGAAAAAGTCACATGCAGCTTTAACTAACTGAATGCCCTAGTATTCATTAAACTAGGACATTCACCTTAACCTTGGTATTTACTGTTAAATAACTGTATAAATACCTCTGTTGACCCGAGCTACACACTTCTCGCTGTAAACAAAACTGATTAAGGTAATCAATCTGAGCCCTGACCTGATCAGACAACATGGAGAGAGACAGAATAAACATCCAAACATGCAGGATTACTAAAATGTAGGAATGAATTTTGAGGAGGATACGAGCTTGTACCAGGGTAAAAAAAAAAAAAAAAAAAACAACATTAAAAATGACTATATATAGCATAGTCTCTTAAAATGGACAGAAGGGACGAGTGGATTAACTTTGAGAATTAATGGTTTTAAATTCAACATTCAAAATATTGCCCCCATCAGATCAACGTTTTGCTACTTTTTGGCATGCTAGGAAGTAAAACTGATCAACTTCACCAAAAATGTTAAATCATAAAGGTCCTATATTACGCAACATTGACTCGCAATATTTAAGCCATATTAGAATGTTGTAACCTCCTCAAAAACAAACCTGGAGTTGTGTTTTGGTTCATTCACACATGTTTGAGTAGCCCTTTATTATTAGTCTGTCTACGTCACCAAAGCTCAAAATGCTCTGTTCCACCTTGTGATGTCATGAAGCGGTAGTTTTCAAGTTAACAGCTACATTTTACCTTTTGTTCTGTAGCGACTAGAAACTCCAGGGCTGAAATTATCCAAATGATTCAGAAAATACTGTAATATGAGCCCTTTAAATAACTATGTTAACTATGTTTTAGTGAAATGAGCCACTGTTCTGACTCACGTCTTGGTAAACTGGAGAAGTGTGTGTTCTTTGCAGAGCTGGATTGAGGATAAGGTCTCCCAAATCAAACCTGTAGACAAATGTCAACTCCAGGGAGGTGTTTCGAGGGCCCCCTTCACAAACGCGGGGAATAGTTGAATAGACAGTTAAGAGCGTTCGCCTTCCCACACAAAGGACGCTTTCGTGAAAAGGACAAGAACAGTCTGCCCAACACAGGGTAAAGTAGACTGCTGTTTCCTGTACACACACACACACACACCAGTACAATCAGACAGGACTAAAATAACTGTTTACCTGCGCTCCACCTGCGTCTCCATGGAAACTACTCATACAGTGAGATTTTACTCCATAGACTCCAAACTGAACGCCGAATCTACACAAAGACGCAAGACGATTTTGAGTTATTTTTACAACTCTTTCAAAGGCGCACTATGTAACTTTTCCGGTTTCCGTGGAGAGGTTGTTGCGACGCCTGGAACGTTCCACAGTATGGCATTAAACTCAGCAGGTTACAAGAGACAATCCTGTGCACGCGAAGAATGAAACGCCTGTAATTGAATTCATACAAGATAGATGAGGTCATGTCTTACTGTAGAACATTCCAGGCGAAGCAGTAGGTCCATATCTCCATGGAGACAAGCAGGTGAGCATAGTGCAGCTTTAACTAAAAAGAGCAAATTCCAGACTATTTTGTGTGGTGTTTTTAAGTCCTTTTTTATTGCATTATTTATCTGGAGAGTGTTTTTTCTGAGACAAAGATCGGGATTCAGCTAGCCGAAGGTTTGCAGATTTTAAGATGCTAAATACTAAACTAGCATTCACTCAAAGTCTTGCATCAATACAGTGTGATAAATACAGGAATATATGGTAATACAGGAAGTATTAGCATATGACTTATTTTTAAACTCCATACACCTTCACTAGGATCATTTGGGTGATTTCAGCCCTGGAACTGCAAATTTCTACTGAACAAAACATAAAGGATAGCTGTTAACTTGAAAACTACAACTACATGACATCACAAGGTGGAACAGAGCATTTTGAGCTTTGGAGATGTAGACAGCTCACAAGAGTCAATTTTGCGTAATACAGAACCTTTAAGTAGTGAGCCAGCAGCTTGTAAGGTTGTTCCATGGCTCTTTTGTTTACTTTTTGCATTGTTTTGGCTAATGCATCTGTACTTAAAGCTGCCATCTCTACGTTTATTGATTAGTTTGTTTTTACCAGTTGATGACCGATGTGAAACCTGTTGCCCTGCCCTCCCCTCCCCTGGCCCTTCCCCGCTCTTCTCTTCTTCTGTCAGACCAAACCTAGCACACTGTCAGACTGAAGTAACATAGTGTGAGAATGCAACGGGGTGGGTCAGCCAGTCTAAATACAAATGGTAGCTTTAATTTAGGTTAAGGTAACATTTAGGGCAACCAAGAAATAACATTGCACAACCAGCAGAGTGGTGTTGAAGCGTAGATACCTGTTAGGCCAATCACGCTGCTCCTTATACCTCCAAACCCTGCCCCTTCTCCTCACTCACTCTCTTCTTTGGTCCTCCAGGTTCTGCCAAGTCTAGCAGCTCTATTTGAAATATGTTTTTGAGCGGCGTGTAGGTGTTTAGTCCCACTTTAACAACCTAACTTTCTCGCCTGACCCGTGCCCACCTTCTCAGCCCTGACAGGAGGGGTTGATGGGGGTTGAGAGTGTTCCAGAGCGTATCCCGGGTCGACCTCAGGCTCCAGGCGCTGCTCTGATCTTTACGAGGATGTTTACACCAGTTTGGGACTCGTTCTCTTGTGGGGTCAGGCCAGGTGGAACACTGCTGCTCCAGGGGCTGGCACAAATGGAAGAGATAAAAAACACTTCATGCTAAATCAACATTTTTGTTGCCTTCAATCATTGTGTTTGTTTAATCCATGCATGTGTAAGAAATGCTGAGGTTGTCTCCTTCTCTCTCGCTGTTGATATTTTGCAGCTGATGTCAGTTAGCTTCCCTGGAATGGTGAAGCTAACTGTAGGGACTGCTCTGTCTGAAGCTCTGGGACTCAAAATAGACTTTAATCTGAGCTTTGTTTTAACACAATCTGACCATAGAGAACTGACTGAGCTGGAACTGCACAATTTGTAGCGTTAAATAAGACCCTCTTAAATACCACAAGTTTCATAAGTGTTTTGTTGAAAATCAAACACTTAAACAGGATCAGGACCAGGACCGGGGGGATCACAGGTGCCTGAAAATGTGCTGTTTAAATCCATTTGTATTTGTTCTTTTTTGGCTGTGTTTGCTAACGTGCACATTGTGTCACCATGGTTACTGCTGAACATTCCACCAGAGACATACATGCAGAACACCGCCAGCATGAGGTCACTACAAAGTATCAATTGGAATGTTGTGGAATACAGCATTAAACATCTCTATAAAATAAAAAAAAAATAACTTGAAAATGTTCATGCATGACTCATGTATCCAGACAAAGCAATAACGTCTTCATGGAGACGAACCGAAGCGAATAGTAGCTTTAAACGAAAAGTTACACAGTGAACCTTTAAGCAACTGAAAGGGGCTTAAAATCCATACCACCATCACCAGATTATGTATTATGTATTTTGTCACATCTCAGAAGCTAAGCAGGGCTGGGCCTGGTTAGTACTTGGATGGGAGATGACTGGAAATATTGTGGAAACTGATCTTGTGTCCTTAGGCAAGACACTTCACCCACCTTGCCTACTCTGAAACTGGTGTGTGCGTGTGAGTGTTGGTAGCCGAGTTACTATTTTAATATTTTTTATTATTTTAAACCCACTGTTGCCAGGAGAAACCATCTGGCACTTAATCCGCCATTCAAAAGCCAAGTAATGAAGAAAGTGTGGAAGAGTACACATTCTCCAAGCCAAAAACATGCCTTTTTGTTGCAATCAGTGAGCTATAATTGGTGCACGGTTAGAGTGAGTTTTTTGATGAAAAATTGGAATCGGAATATTTTGTTTTTGATGTGGATTTACTAAAAAGAAAAAATAAATAAATAAAATAGAAAAAGTTTATTTTACAAACGGTCCTCTCTTTCTCTGATTATCTGCTCCAACTGTACCATCAAAATTATTCACTTAAAATGATTCAAACCGAGAAATACTCCTTTGGGCTGAATACAAAATACGCATGTTTATCTGTCTGAGCAGGCTGCTTGAATGGTGTTGTTTTGTATGGCCCAGGTACGAAGCACAAGACCATGCTGGAGGCGCGCAGTGGCCTGGGCTCCATAAAGTCCTTCCCCCGAGCCGGAGTCAAGAGCAAACTGAGCCCAGTGCCCGGCTCCTCCACAGGGCTCCAGAACAAGACCTTCTACTGCGAGATCTGCGACGTGCACGTCAACTCAGAGACACAGCTCAAGCAGGTAACAGCTCGTACTCTTTAAAGAGGGGGTATTTGGGTATTAAGTGCTAACACAATATATTTAGACATAAAAAACAACGTATTAACATGTTTTGTAAGTTTCACTTTTGTTTTGGATGCTCTGAGTCTCCCCTCCCTTCACTGTGCCATCACATTAAAAACGCAGTGGATTCCGCTAATGAAACTATTGCATGTCACATCAGGTTTGTGAAGTTGTAGTGTATTGTCTTGTGTCATGTTTTTGTATATTTATGGTAAATTGTCATGTGGGAGCATAGGTGACGTAGGCCTGTGGGCAGAACATTGGACAGAAATCATACTGTTTCAAATAGAGCCTAGGAGAGATCGCTAGATTACTCAAACACACATGGATTACATATAAAACCACTTCAGACATGTTTTTGATGAGGGAACAACGTTATAATATGGTAGAAAGTTCCAAAAAGTCCATTTTGTACAAGGAACTGTTCTTACTGTTTTTAAAAAGGTGCTACAGCCACAACTGAACCTGTGTTGCCAGTGCCTTAATGTGGAACTAAAAACTGCTTCAAATTTTTGCTACTAAACTGTGTATACCGTGTTTTAACTGCATTGTCTACTGTTCATATAGTACTTTTTGGCATTTTTTAGTACAAACTAGGTAAATGTTTGAAGTGTGGATACCTGTTACACCAATCACATTGTTCCTCATATATCCAGACCCCGCCCCTCTTTAGTCCTCCGGGTACTGCCCAGTTTACCAGCTCTGTTTGAAATGTGGTTGCGTGGGTGTTTAGTCCCACTTTAATCTGCAGACAGAGGACACATCTAAGTTTTTTCTCAGTGTGGAGAGGCCATGCCTCCAGAATCTCCAGAAGCTGAGCTGCAGAGGCTACACTAGCACTGATTCATGATTGGCTGCAGGTGCTGGGGTTTAGGTAGTGACCATTCAGATCAGCATTCGTGTGAGGCTCATTTTGCTTTCTGATTGGAAAATCATCCTGAGAACAAAACACCAAATTATAACATCATATCCAATGTTTTTGTAATTAACAATAGATCAGCAACAACAATTGTTACCAGTAAGAACTATGTATGACCAGTAGAGGGCGCTTGAGCTATGATCAAATAGTTTTAGTTGAATAATTATTTTAAAATATTACAAGCCACTCCAGGCTTAGCCTAGAGACGCCCTGCATATTTTAACAGGGAACAAAGGTGTAGATTAATTGAAGTGACAGAGGCAATAATGTTGAGACATTTAATTAAATATGTTTCATAAGTTACTTCTAATCCTCCCATGAGACCCTCATGGCCTGTCACAGTACGTTCCATAAAATTACATTTCATAAACAGATCACAGTCCATGAGAATTTCCCAGTACAGTGGGCCAACCTAGGACAGCGTTGAGTGTAAACACTGAAAGGGGAGGGGGGGCTCTCTCCGCCCGCAGGAGCCTAGGTGAGAATCACATTAGCATAAGTCATAAACAATACACAATCAAAGATTCAGTGGAGGTTACACAACATCACCAAAACACTAATGTGCGCGGGAGGATTCAGCGCAGAGCCACCGCAGCTAAAACAACAGCCCACGTTCGTTAACACAGACGGGTTAGGGATACACACTCACAACATGTTTACCTCATAACTGGGGGCAAAGTTTGGTCATGTTTATGGAATTTAAGATCTAAATCTTACCAACGGTTCCTTTAAAGATCCTATATTACGCAAAATTGACTCTTGTGAGCTTTAAGCCATGTTATAATGTTGTTACCTCCTCAAAAACATACCTGGAGTTGTGTTTTGTTTCATTCGCACATGTTTGAGAAACTCTTTATTAGTCTGTCTACATCTCTAAAGCTCAAAATGCTCAGTTCCACCTTGTGATGTCATGAAGTGGTAGTTTTCAAGTTAACAGCTTCCTTTTTAACTTTTGTTCAGTAGAGATGGGCAAATCCAGGGCTGAAATGATCAAAAATGATTCTAGTGAAGGTGTGTGGAGTTTAAAAACACAGTGGAGCACTACATGTTTTCCGTTTGAGAGAAGAACACTAAATATACCCTAAATATGCAGAGAGAGTTTGTGTGTTAAACATGTGTGAATGAAACAAAACACAACTCCGTTATGTTTTTAATGAGGATTTTAACATTATAACACAGATCAGAAAATAGCGTAATATGAGCCCTTTAAACATAATCCAAAATATGCAATGTTGTTTTTTCCACAGCGTATTTTCGAAGATTTCAGAAAGTTTTCGCCTGGACTCAGCAGTATCTTATTTCCTGGTGCGGGCTTTGATGCTTTTGTTGTGGAGAGCGTTAGCCTCCTCACACCCCAGGGATTTGTATCTAAAAATAATCTGCTGAGTCGCCTTTGGGGTCAATCGCAGAGTACTTTGAACGGCGGCCATTTTTGCCTGTGCCAAATCCTCCTTGACCAATCGCCCCCCCGGCTTCTTGGAGCTCACAGCCAGGAGAGGGAGCCGCGTGCTGGGGAAGACGTCGTCAGATTTGCCCCTCTGTCAGCACGTCTGCAGATACAAGGGTTATGGTACAAGTTAATGTGATTCTACAAGTTAGTTTTTCTGTGGTTTTGAGCTGGGTGTTGTATCATCAGCTTAACTATTACAAAAGGCAGATTATCAGCGGGAAGGTTCATGATCTGTTTTGTTAAAGGCTTTTGCAAACGGCGAGCGCTGCTGACTTAAGTTGCGGTATAGATTTTCACTTGCACTGCTGTTATAATACCCCCAAGAAGTGCTATGAAGTCATTTTGAACCTCACAACTGCAACGTCAGTATTTGATGTTGAAATATTTAAGAGTATATGCTTAAAAAAATGTATGTAAGATTTAGATTTTAAAGGATCTTTATAAAGGCTGCACGCTTACTGTGTTAGTAAAAAGGTGCTACATTCACAACTGAACCTGTGTGTCCAGAGCCTAAACTTGCAGATAGAGGACAAATACAAGTTTGTCTCATTCTCAGTACATGAACACGCTTCATGTGAAAGCACAAAACCTCCAGAATTCACTCACTGAGCTGCAGAGGCTGCACTAGCACTGAATCATGATTGGCTGCAGGTGCTGGGGTTTAGGTAGTGACCATTCAGATCAGACAGTGCCTTTTAGGTTTAAACCAACTAGACTTAGTTGACATACTCCGTTAAATTACATAAACATGACCAAATTGTGCCCTTAGATACAAAGTAGACACATTCAAATTAAATACAGCTTTTACTGATGCTGTAATACAGATTTATTCTTAATTACAAAAAGAGTGGACATGTCTGGCACCTGCTGCCAATCATTAATCAGCTTATCATAATACAAGCTGCATGACGAGGTACATCAGCTACAGTGTTGGAGTCTGGTCTGTCATGGTTATTTTGACTCTTGGTTGGACTGGCCTTACTGGCTTCAGCAGATTCTGAAACCTCTCGGTGGTGAGGCTCTGTATGGGGTTGGCATTGTGATGGCATGTGCCTGACTGGCACACAGAGCCGTTTTTACATTGTTCTTAATTTTTATGTCACATTTTTAAAACTTAATAATTTGTGATTTTTACCAACTAAAAAGCTTGTTCAGTTCAAAGGATGGAAGCTAAGGACTATTGGATTGTGTGATTTGAGCAGTTTGTTGTTCCTGTATCCATGGCAACCCTGCTTGGAGATAGCTATGTTAGCCAGCTAGCTCTGAAATGCTACAACAATGCAACAGCACCAAATATGGCAGAAGACATTCCAGAGGAAACACTTCGGTGAGGCTCAGGAGAGGCTTTCCTGTTGTGTCTGCAGAGTTCACCCGGCTCCCCCTGGAGGACACTGCTGTGATGCTCAGGCTGCAGGACACAGAGGACGGACACTTTTGTCCTGAGGACTGCTACCCTTCCTCAAACTGCCCTGACACTGGATCTGTTGACTTGTTGAGCTGCATTGAGACTTTTGTTTGACCTTTCTATTATTGTGGTATTTTACTGCTCTGCTTAAATTGCCCCTCGGGGACAAACAAAGTGATTTTGATTGACTGATTGTAGTATCCAAGCTCCCCCCAGCTCCTGCCTTTAGTGGAGGATTTCAAACGTCATATCATGTCACTAGTGGTGCAGAGTGTCAAGAACCAGGAATGTAGCACTGTCAATCTAGATAGAACCTGATCTCTGTCATTCTGCCTTTGTGTCCTTGGGCAAGATATTCCAACTCACACTGCTAAAATTATACTGGCCACTAGGGCTGCAAGGTTAATTATGATCGAATAGAAATCGCCATTTGAATAAACGCAATTAGCAAATCGCAAAGGCTGCAGTTTTCAAGTACAATCATTTCCTTCACAAACAACAAAATGTCCCTGTCTTATTCTGCATAAAAAACTGCTAACCCTGTAGTTTAGATCTGTGCAAACATCTTCTGAAATGTGATCCTTGTACGGACCACAAAAGGGAGGGCACCTGACGTAAAAGTTCTTCTGGTTTGCCCCTCCCTTCCTGTCCTTACACTTGGCCTGGTTCCTTCTCCTGCCTTCTCTGCTCTGTGCTGTCAGCTGGAGGACAGGTGTATTTATAGTGCTGTCCTTTCTGCTTTGTTTGTCTCTGCTCGTGATGTACCTCCAAAGAAAAGACACCTCACCAGCGGCTAAGCTAGCAGCCACCCAGAACGCGTCACAGATCGGTCAAAAAAAACAGAACCGAAACAACTTTACAACTACTCCGAGCCCAAGTCCTAAAGTATCCACCTGGCAGTCTGAACAAAACAGTGTGAAGCCTGCAGCCAAATGTTCTCCCCTTTCATCACCAGGACGGAAATGTCAAGTGACCCCATCAGAAACAGAAACAGAATCAGTTTTATTTGGACAGAACAACAATGCAAAACCTACTAGAATTACAGTTGTTTAAAGTGACAGTAACCGGTGACATAACCATAGACCATAATAGAAGCGGACTAAGTGTGTGTGACGTCACCCATAGCATTCGGTTGCAACGAATGAAACCAATCGAGGCTAGCAGTTATAGCGGCTAATCGGCAACCGGACTCCATATTTGGAAATCCGAGCGCAAAACCAAAGAGCCGATCAGGAGCGAGGCCGTCGAAGGTAACGCCCCGTCTGCTTGCACCGCCGGTTTGGCAGGGGCGTGCGCTTAGCAAAGAAGCTGTCAATCTGTTGCTAACGCGAGCGGGAGCAACCGCGGGGAAAGCCGGCACCAGATTGGTCTGTTACTAATGTTCATATCTTGAATCGGACAAAGTAGCTAAATAAAAACAGTCTATGTTTACAGTCTATGGTTACAACAGTAAAATCCAAAACTAAATTTAAAAACTATTTCTATTTCCCCACGCTTCCCATAGAAAACCAGGTATCTGTATTTGGATCACAGCCTTTATTTAGAATTGAATGTAGGGACGCCATATTGCTGGGTTGAAATTGAAGCAAATTGAGCAGTTTTCATAGCAACTAAAGAGCCAATCAGGAGCAAGGTTGTTGAAGGTACTCGTCCCTTCTCATCTGCATCGCTGGTTTGGTACGCTAGCCGGAGCTGACCTTGGGGAAAGAAGGCAC